>CAWUFW010021311.1:0-124643 GCA_963921515.1 Calotriton arnoldi | reverse complement strand
AAAAACTACAGCTAGGCACTTTGCCAAAAAAGGGTCATTTTTCACTGCGAAATTGAGGTGTGACCACGTTGCGTTTTGCGCCGTTTCCTGTCGCAGGCACTAGGCCGACCCACACAAGTGAGGTACCATTTTTCTCGTAAGACTTTGGGGAACGCGGGGTGGGTGGAAATTTGTGGATCCACGCAGATTCCAGAACTTTCCACCACAGAAATGTGGGGAAAATGTGTTTTTTTTGACAATTTTTTATGTTTGCAAGGGATTCTGGGTAACAGAACCTGGTGGGAGGCAGTCAAGTCACCCCATCCTGGATTCCCCTGGGTGTCTAGTTTTCAAAAATGTATAGGTTTGCTAGGTTTCCCTAGGTGCCGGCAGAGCTAGGGTTCAAAAACTACAGCTAGGCACTTTGCCAAAAAAGGGTCATTTTTCACTGCGAAATTGAGGTGTGACGGCGTTGCGTTTTGCGCCGTTTCCTGTCGCAGGCACTAGGCCGACCCATACAAGTGAGGTACCATTTTTCTCGTAAGACTTTGGGGAACGCGGGGTGGGTGGAAATTTGTGGATCCATGCAGATTCCAGAACTTTCCACCACAGAAATGTGGGGAAAATGTGTTTTTTTAGGACAATTTTTTATGTTTGCAAGGGATTCTGGGTAACAGAACCTGGTGGGAGGCAGTCAAGTCACCCCATCCTGGATTCCCCTGGGTGTCTAGTTTTCAAAAATGTATAGGTTTGCTAGGTTTCCCTAGGTGCCGGCAGAGCTAGGGTTCAAAAACTACAGCTAGGCACTTTGCCAAAAAAGGGTCATTTTTCACTGCGAAATTGAGGTGTGACCACGTTGCGTTTTGCGCCGTTTCCTGTCGCAGGCACTAGGCCGACCCACACAAGTGAGGTACCATTTTTCTCGTAAGACTTTGGGGAACGCGGGGTGGGTGGAAATTTGTGGATCCACGCAGATTCCAGAACTTTCCACCACAGAAATGTGGGGAAAATGTGTTTTTTGGACAATTTTTTATGTTTGCAAGGGATTCTGGGTAACAGAACCTGGTGGGAGGCAGTCAAGTCACCCCATCCTGGATTCTCCTGGGTGTCTAGTTTTCAAAAATGTATAGGTTTGCTAGGTTTCCCTAGGTGCCGGCAGAGGTAGGGTTCAAAAACTACAGCTAGGCACTTTGCCAAAAAAGGGTCATTTTTCACTGCGAAATTGAGGTGTGACCATGTTGCGTTTTGCGCCGTTTCCTGTCGCAGGCACTAGGCCGACCCACACAAGTGAGGTACCATTTTTCTCGTAAGACTTTGGGGGACGCGGGGTGGGTGGAAATTTGTGGATCCACGCAGATTCCAGAACTTTCCACTACAGAAATGTGGGGAAAATGTGGTTTTTTTGACAATTTTTTATGTTTGCAAGGGATTCTGGGTAACAGAACCTGGTGGGAGGCAGTCAAGTCACCCCATCCTGGATTCCCCTGGGTGTCTAGTTTTCAAAAATGTATAGGTTTGCTAGGTTTCCCTAGGTGCCGGCAGAGGTAGGGTTCAAAAACTACAGCTAGGCACTTTGCCAAAAAAGGGTCATTTTTCACTGCGAAATTGAGGTGTGACCGCGTTGCGTTTTGCGCCGTTTCCTGTCGCAGGCACTAGGCCGTCCCACACAAGTGAGGTACCATTTTTCTCGTAAGACTTTGGGGAACGCGGGGTGGGTGGAAATTTGTGGATCCACGCAGATTCCAGAACTTTCCACCACAGAAATGTGGGGAAAATGTGGTTTTTTTGACATTTCTTTATGTTTGCAAGGGATTCTGGGTAACAGAACCTGATGGGAGGCAGTCAAGTCACCCCATCCTGGATTCCCCTGGGTGTCTAGTTTTCAAAAATGTATAGGTTTGCTAGGTTTCCCTAGGTGCCGGCAGAGCTAGGGTTCAAAAACTACAGCTAGGCACTTTGCCAAAAAAGGGTCATTTTTCACTGCGAAATTGAGGTGTGACCACGTTGCGTTTTGCGCCGTTTCCTGTCGCAGGCACTAGGTCGACCCACACAAGTGAGGTACCATTTTTCTCATAAGACTTTGGGGAACGCGGGGTGGGTGGAAATTTGTGGATCCACGCAGATTCCAGAACTTTCCACCACAGAAATGTGGGGAAAATGTGTTTTTTTTGACAATTTTTTATGTTTGCAAGGGATTCTGGGTAACAGAACCTGGTGGGAGGCAGTCAAGTTACCCCATCCTGGATTCCCCTGGGTGTCTAGTTTTCAAAAATGTATAGGTTTGCTAGGTTTCACTAGGTGCCGGCAGAGGTAGGGTTCAAAAACTACAGCTAGGCACTTTGCCAAAAAAGGGTCATTTTTCACTGCGAAATTGAGGTGTGACCGCGTTGCATTTTGCGCCGTTTCCTGTCGCAGGCACTAGGCCGACCCACACAAGTGAGGTACCATTTTTCTCGTAAGAATTTGGGGAACGCGGGGTGGGTGGAAATTTGTGGATCCACGCAGATTCCAGAACTTTCCACCACAGAAATGTGGGGAAAATGTGTTTTTTTTGACAATTGTTTATGTTTGCAAGGGATTCTGGGTAACAGAACCTGGTGGGAGGCAGTCAAGTCACCCCATCCTGGATTCCCCTGGGTGTCTAGTTTTCAAAAATGTATAGGTTTGCTAGGTTTCCCTAGGTGCCGGCAGAGGTAGGGTTCAAAAACTACAGCTAGGCACTTTGCCAAAAAAGGGTCATTTTTCACTGCGAAATTGAGGTGTGACCGCGTTGCGTTTTGTGCCGTTTCCTGTCGCAGGCACTAGGCCGACCCACACAAGTGAGGTACCATTTTTCTCGTAAGACTTTGGGGAACGCGGGGTGGGTGGAAATTTGTGGATCCACGCAGATTCCAGAACTTTCCACCACAGAAATGTGGGGAAAATGTGTTTTTTTGACAATTTTTTATGTTTGCAAGGGATTCTGGGTAACAGAACCTGGTGGGAGGCAGTCAAGTCACCCCATCCTGGATTCCCCTGGGTGTCTAGTTTTCAAAAATGTATAGGTTTGCTAGGTTTCCCTAGGTGCCGGCAGAGCTAGGGTTCAAAAACTACAGCTAGGCACTTTGCCAAAAAAGGGTCATTTTTCACTGCGAAATTGAGGTGTGACCACGTTGCGTTTTGCGCCGTTTCCTGTCGCAGGCACTAGGCCGACCCACACAAGTGAGGTACCATTTTTCTCGTAAGACTTTGGGGAACGCGGGGTGGGTGGAAATTTGTGGATCCACGCAGATTCCAGAACTTTCCACCACAGAAATGTGGGGAAAATGTGTTTTTTTGACAATTTTTTATGTTTGCAAGGGATTCTGGGTAACAGAACCTGGTGGGAGGCAGTCAAGTCACCCCATCCTGGATTCCCCTGGGTGTCTAGTTTTCAAAAATGTATAGGTTTGCTAGGTTTCCCTAGGTGCCGGCAGAGGTAGGGTTCAAAAACTACAGCTAGGCACTTTGCCAAAAAAGGGTCATTTTTCACTGCGAAATTGAGGTGTGACCGCGTTGCGTTTTGCGCCGTTTCCTGTCGCAGGCACTAGGCCGACCCACACAAGTGAGGTACCATTTTTCTCGTAAGACTTTGGGGAACGCGGGGTGGGTGGAAATTTGTGGATCCACGCAGATTCCAGAACTTTCCACCACAGAAATGTGGGGAAAATGTGTTTTTTTGGACAATGTTTTATGTTTGCAAGGGATTCTGGGTAACAGAACCTGGTGGGAGGCAGTCAAGTCACCCCATCCTGGATTCCCCTGGGTGTCTAGTTTTCAAAAATGTATAGGTTTGCTAGGTTTCCCTAGGTGCCGGCAGAGGTAGGGTTCAAAAACTACAGCTAGGCACTTTGCCAAAAAAGGGTCATTTTTCACTGCGAAATTGAGGTGTGACCGCGTTGCATTTTGCGCCGTTTCCTGTCGCAGGCACTAGGCCGACCCACACAAGTGAGGTACCATTTTTCTCGTAAGACTTTGGGGAACGCGGGGTGGGTGGAAATTTGTGGATCCACGCAGATTCCAGAACTTTCCACCACAGAAATGTGGGGAAAATGTGTTTTTTTGACAATTTTTTATGTTTGCAAGGGATTCTGGGTAACAGAACCTGGTGGGAGGCAGTCAAGTCACCCCATCCTGGATTCCCCTGGGTGTCTAGTTTTCAAAAATGTATAGGTTTGCTAGGTTTCCCTAGGTGCCGGCAGAGGTAGGGTTCAAAAACTACAGCTAGGCACTTTGCCAAAAAAGGGTCATTTTTCACTGCAAAATTGAGGTGTGACCACGTTGCGTTTTGCGCCGTTTCCTGTCGCAGGCACTAGGCCGACCCACACAAGTGAGGTACCATTTTTCTCGTAAGACTTTGGGGGACGCGGGGTGGGTGGAAATTTGTGGATCCACGCAGATTCCAGAACTTTCCACCACAGAAATGTGGGGAAAATGTGTTTTTTTGGACAATTTTTTATGTTTGCAAGGGATTCTGGGTAACAGAACCTGGTGGGAGGCAGTCAAGTCACCCCATCCTGGATTCCCCTGGGTGTCTAGTTTTCAAAAATGTATAGGTTTGCTAGGTTTCACTAGGTGCCGGCAGAGGTAGGGTTCAAAAACTACAGCTAGGCACTTTGCCAAAAAAGGGTCATTTTTCACTGCGAAATTGAGGTGTGACCGCGTTGCATTTTGCGCCGTTTCCTGTCGCAGGCACTAGGCCGACCCACACAAGTGAGGTACCATTTTTCTCGTAAGAATTTGGGGAACGCGGGGTGGGTGGAAATTTGTGGATCCACGCAGATTCCAGAACTTTCCACCACAGAAATGTGGGGAAAATGTGTTTTTTTGGACACTTTTTTATGTTTGCAAGGGATTCTGGGTAACAGAACCTGATGGGAGGCAGTCAAGTCACCCCATCCTGGATTCCCCTGGGTGTCTAGTTTTCAAAAATGTATAGGTTTGCTAGGTTTCCCTAGGTGCCGGCAGAGCTAGGGTTCAAAAACTACAGCTAGGCACTTTGCCAAAAAAGGGTCATTTTTCACTACGAAATTGAGGTGTGACCACGTTGCGTTTTGCGCCGTTTCCTGTCGCAGGCACTAGGTCGACCCACACAAGTGAGGTACCATTTTTCTCATAAGACTTTGGGGAACGCGGGGTGGGTGGAAATTTGTGGATCCACGCAGATTCCAGAACTTTCCACCACAGAAATGTGGGGAAAATGTGGTTTTTTTGACAATTTTTTATGTTTGCAAGGGATTCTGGGTAACAGAACCTGGTGGGAGGCAGTCAAGTCACCCCATCCTGGATTCCCCTGGGTGTCTAGTTTTCAAAAATGTATAGGTTTGCTAGGTTTCCCTAGGTGCCGGCAGAGGTAGGGTTCAAAAACTACAGCTAGGCACTTTGCCAAAAAAGGGTCATTTTTCACTGCGAAATTGAGGTGTGACCGCGTTGCGTTTTGTGCCGTTTCCTGTCGCAGGCACTAGGTCGACCCACACAAGTGAGGTACCATTTTTCTCGTAAGACTTTGGGGAACGCGGGGTGGGTGGAAATTTGTGGATCCACGCAGATTCCAGAACTTTCCACCACAGAAATGTGGGGAAAATGTGTTTTTTTTGACAATTGTTTATGTTTGCAAGGGATTCTGGGTAACAGAACCTGGTGGGAGGCAGTCAAGTCACCCCATCCTGGATTCCCCTGGGTGTCTAGTTTTCAAAAATGTATAGGTTTGCTAGGTTTCCCTAGGTGCCGGCAGAGCTAGGGTTCAAAAACTACAGCTAGGCACTTTGCCAAAAAAGGGTCATTTTTCACTGCGAAATTGAGGTGTGACCACGTTGCGTTTTGCGCCGTTTCCTGTCGCAGGCACTAGGCCGACCCACACAAGTGAGGTACCATTTTTCTCGTAAGACTTTGGGGAACGCGGGGTGGGTGGAAATTTGTGGATCCACGCAGATTCCAGAACTTTCCACCACAGAAATGTGGGGAAAATGTGTTTTTTTTGACAATTTTTTATGTTTGCAAGGGATTCTGGGTAACAGAACCTGGTGGGAGGCAGTCAAGTCACCCCATCCTGGATTCCCCTGGGTGTCTAGTTTTCAAAAATGTATAGGTTTGCTAGGTTTCCCTAGGTGCCGGCAGAGGTAGGGTTCAAAAACTACAGCTAGGCACTTTGCCAAAAAAGGGTCATTTTTCACTGCGAAATTGAGGTGTGACCGCGTTGCGTTTTGCGCCGTTTCCTGTCGCAGGCACTAGGCCGACCCACACAAGTGAGGTACCATTTTTCTCGTAAGACTTTGGGGAACGCGGGGTGGGTGGAAATTTGTGGATCCACGCAGATTCCAGAACTTTCCACCACAGAAATGTGGGGAAAATGTGTTTTTTTGGACAATGTTTTATGTTTGCAAGGGATTCTGGGTAACAGAACCTGGTGGGAGGCAGTCAAGTCACCCCATCCTGGATTCCCCTGGGTGTCTAGTTTTCAAAAATGTATAGGTTTGCTAGGTTTCCCTAGGTGCCGGCAGAGGTAGGGTGCAAAAACTACAGCTAGGCACTTTGCCAAAAAAGGGTCATTTTTCACTGCGAAATTGAGGTGTGACCACGTTGCGTTTTGCGCCGTTTCCTGTCGCAGGCACTAGGCCGACCCACACAAGTGAGGTACCATTTTTCTCGTAAGACTTTGGGGAACGCGGGGTGGGTGGAAATTTGTGGATCCACGCAGATTCCAGAACTTTCCACCACAGAAATGTGGGGAAAATGTGTTTTTTTGACAATTTTTTATGTTTGCAAGGGATTCTGGGTAACAGAACCTGGTGGGAGGCAGTCAAGTCACCCCATCCTGGATTCCCCTGGGTGTCTAGTTTTCAAAAATGTATAGGTTTGCTAGGTTTCCCTAGGTGCCGGCAGAGGTAGGGTTCAAAAACTACAGCTAGGCACTTTGCCAAAAAAGGGTCATTTTTCACTGCGAAATTGAGGTGTGACCACGTTGCGTTTTGCGCCGTTTCCTGTCGCAGGCACTAGGCCGACCCACACAAGTGAGGTACCATTTTTCTCGTAAGACTTTGGGGAACGCGGGGTGGGTGGAAATTTGTGGATCCACGCAGATTCCAGAACTTTCCACCACAGAAATGTGGGGAAAATGTGTTTTTTTGGACAATTTTTTATGTTTGCAAGGGATTCTGGGTAACAGAACCTGGTGGGAGGCAGTCAAGTCACCCCATCCTGGATTCCCCTGGGTGTCTAGTTTTCAAAAATGTATAGGTTTGCTAGGTTTCCCTAGGTGCCGGCAGAGGTAGGGTTCAAAAACTACAGCTAGGCACTTTGCCAAAAAGGGTCATTTTTCACTGCGAAATTGAGGTGTGACCACGTTGCGTTTTGCGCCGTTTCCTGTCGCAGGCACTAGGCCGACCCACACAAGTGAGGTACCATTTTTCTCGTAAGACTTTGGGGAACGCGGGGTGGGTGGAAATTTGTGGATCCACGCAGATTCCAGAACTTTCCACCACAGAAATGTGGGGAAAATGTGTTTTTTTGGACAATGTTTTATGTTTGCAAGGGATTCTGGGTAACAGAACCTGGTGGGAGGCAGTCAAGTCACCCCATCCTGGATTCCCCTGGGTGTCTAGTTTTCAAAAATGTATAGGTTTGCTAGGTTTCCCTAGGTGCCGGCAGAGGTAGGGTTCAAAAACTACAGCTAGGCACTTTGCCAAAAAAGGGTCATTTTTCACTGCGAAATTGAGGTGTGACCACGTTGCGTTTTGCGCCGTTTCCTGTCGCAGGCACTAGGCCGACCCACACAAGTGAGGTACCATTTTTCTCATAAGACTTTGAGGAACGCGGGGTGGGTGGAAATTTGTGGATCCACACAGATTCCAGAACTTTCCACCACAGAAATGTGGGGAAAATGTGTTTTTTTAGGACAATTTTTTATGTTTACAAGGGATTCTGGGTAACAGAACCTGGTGGGAGGCAGTCAAGTCACCCCATCCTGGATTCCCCTGGGTGTCTAGTTTTCAAAAATGTATAGGTTTGCTAGGTTTCCCTAGGTGCCGGCAGAGCTAGGGTTCAAAAACTACAGCTAGGCACTTTGCCAAAAAAGGGTCATTTTTCACTGCGAAATTGAGGTGTGACCACGTTGCGTTTTGCGCCGTTTCCTGTCGCAGGCACTAGGCCGACCCACACAAGTGAGGTACCATTTTTCTCGTAAGACTTTGGGGAACGCGGGGTGGGTGGAAATTTGTGGATCCACGCAGATTCCAGAACTTTCCACCACAGAAATGTGGGGAAAATGTGGTTTTTTGGACAATTTTTTATGTTTGCAAGGGATTCTGGGTAACAGAACCTGGTGGGAGGCAGTCAAGTCACCCCATCCTGGATTCCCCTGGGTGTCTAGTTTTCAAAAATGTATAGGTTTGCTAGGTTTCCCTAGGTGCCGGCAGAGGTAGGGTTCAAAAACTACAGCTAGGCACTTTGCCAAAAAAGGGTCATTTTTCACTGCGAAATTGAGGTGTGACCGCGTTGCGTTTTGCGCCGTTTCCTGTCGCAGGCACTAGGCCGACCCACACAAGTGAGGTACCATTTTTCTCGTAAGACTTTGGGGAACGCGGGGTGGGTGGAAATTTGTGGATCCACGCAGATTCCAGAACTTTCCACCACAGAAATGTGGGGAAAATGTGGTTTTTTTGACAATTTTTTATGTTTGCAAGGGATTCTGGGTAACAGAACCTGATGGGAGGCAGTCAAGTCACCCCATCCTGGATTCCCCTGGGTGTCTAGTTTTCAAAAATGTATAGGTTTGCTAGGTTTCCCTAGGTGCCGGCAGAGCTAGGGTTCAAAAACTACAGCTAGGCACTTTGCCAAAAAAGGGTCATTTTTCACTGCGAAATTGAGGTGTGACCACGTTGCGTTTTGCGCCGTTTCCTGTCGCAGGCACTAGGCCGACCCACACAAGTGAGGTACCATTTTTCTCATAAGACTTTGGGGAACGCGGGGTGGGTGGAAATTTGTGGATCCACGCAGATTCCAGAACTTTCCACCACAGAAATGTGGGGAAAATGTGTTTTTTTTGACAATTTTTTATGTTTGCAAGGGATTCTGGGTAACAGAACCTGGTGGGAGGCAGTCAAGTCACCCCATCCTGGATTCCCCTGGGTGTCTAGTTTTCAAAAATGTATAGGTTTGCTAGGTTTTCCTAGGTGCCGGCAGAGGTAGGGTTCAAAAACTACAGCTAGGCACTTTGCCAAAAAAGGGTCATTTTTCACTGCGAAATTGAGGTGTGACCGCGTTGCGTTTTGCGCCGTTTCCTGTTGCAGGCACTAGGCCGACCCACACAAGTGAGGTACCATTTTTCTCGTAAGACTTTGGGGAACGCGGGGTGGGTGGAAATTTGTGGATCCACGCAGATTCCAGAACTTTCCACCACAGAAATGTGGGGAAAATGTGTTTTTTTGACAATTTTTTATGTTTGCAAGGGATTCTGGGTAACAGAACCTGGTGGGAGGCAGTCAAGTCACCCCATCCTGGATTCCCCTGGGTGTCTAGTTTTCAAAAATGTATAGGTTTGCTAGGTTTCCCTAGGTGCCGGCAGAGCTAGGGTTCAAAAACTACAGCTAGGCACTTTGCCAAAAAAGGGTCATTTTTCACTGCAAAATTGAGGTGTGACCACGTTGCGTTTTGCGCCGTTTCCTGTCGCAGGCACTAGGCCGACCCACACAAGTGAGGTACCATTTTTCTCGTAAGACTTTGGGGAACGCGGGGTGGGTGGAAATTTGTGGATCCACGCAGATTCCAGAACTTTCCACCACAGAAATGTGTGGAAAATGTGTTTTTTTGGACAATTTTTTATGTTTGCAAGGGATTCTGGGTAACAGAACCTGGTGGGAGGCAGTCAAGTCACCCCATCCTGGATTCCCCTGGGTGTCTAGTTTTCAAAAATGTATAGGTTTGCTAGGTTTCCCTAGGTGCCGGCAGAGGTAGGGTTCAAAAACTACAGCTAGGCACTTTGCCAAAAAAGGGTCATTTTTCACTGCGAAATTGAGGTGTGACCACGTTGCGTTTTGCGCCGTTTCCTGTCGCAGGCACTAGGCCGACCCACACAAGTGAGGTACCATTTTTCTCATAAGACTTTGGGGAACGCGGGGTGGGTGGAAATTTGTGGATCCACGCAGATTCCAGAACTTTCCACCACAGAAATGTGGGGAAAATGTGTTTTTTAGGACAATTTTTTATGTTTGCAAGGGATTCTGGGTAACAGAACCTGGTGGGAGGCAGTCAAGTCACCCCATCCTGGATTCCCCTGGGTGTCTAGTTTTCAAAAATGTATAGGTTTGCTAGGTTTCCCTAGGTGCCGGCAGAGCTAGGGTTCAAAAACTACAGCTAGGCACTTTGCCAAAAAAGGGTCATTTTTCACTGCGAAATTGAGGTGTGACCACGTTGCGTTTTGCGCCGTTTCCTGTCGCAGGCACTAGGCCGACCCACACAAGTGAGGTACCATTTTTCTCGTAAGACTTTGGGGAACGCGGGGTGGGTGGAAATTTGTGGATCCACGCAGATTCCAGAACTTTCCACCACAGAAATGTGGGGAAAATGTGTTTTTTTGACAATTTTTTATGTTTGCAAGGGATTCTGGGTAACAGAACCTGGTGGGAGGCAGTCAAGTCACCCCATCCTGGATTCCCCTGGGTGTCTAGTTTTCAAAAATGTATAGGTTTGCTAGGTTTCCCTAGGTGCCGGCAGAGCTAGGGTTCAAAAACTACAGCTAGGCACTTTGCCAAAAAAGGGTCATTTTTCACTGCGAAATTGAGGTGTGACCACGTTGCGTTTTGCGCCGTTTCCTGTCGCAGGCACTAGGCCGACCCACACAAGTGAGGTACCATTTTTCTCGTAAGACTTTGGGGAACGCGGGGTGGGTGGAAATTTGTGGATCCACGCAGATTCCAGAACTTTCCACCACAGAAATGTGTGGAAAATGTGTTTTTTGGACAATTTTTTATGTTTGCAAGGGATTCTGGGTAACAGAACCTGGTGGGAGGCAGTCAAGTCACCCCATCCTGGATTCCCCTGGGTGTCTAGTTTTCAAAAATGTATAGGTTTGCTAGGTTTCCCTAGGTGCCGGCAGAGGTAGGGTTCAAAAACTACAGCTAGGCACTTTGCCAAAAAAGGGTCATTTTTCACTGCGAAATTGAGGTGTGACCACGTTGCGTTTTGCGCCGTTTCCTGTCGCAGGCACTAGGCCGACCCACACAAGTGAGGTACCATTTTTCTCATAAGACTTTGAGGAACGCGGGGTGGGTGGAAATTTGTGGATCCACGCAGATTCCAGTACTTTCCACCACAGAAATGTGGGGAAAATGTGTTTTTTGGACAATTTTTTATGTTTGCAAGGGATTCTGGGTAACAGAACCTGGTGGGAGGCAGTCAAGTCACCCCATCCTGGATTCCCCTGGGTGTCTAGTTTTCAAAAATGTATAGGTTTGCTAGGTTTCCCTAGGTGCCGGCAGAGCTAGGGTTCAAAAACTACAGCTAGGCACTTTGCCAAAAAGGGTCATTTTTCACTGCGAAATTGAGGTGTGACCACGTTGCGTTTTGCGCCGTTTCCTGTCGCAGGCACTAGGCCGACCCACACAAGTGAGGTACCATTTTTCTCGTAAGACTTTGGGGAACGCGGGGTGGGTGGAAATTTGTGGATCCACGCAGATTCCAGAACTTTCCACCACAGAAATGTGGGGAAAATGTGGTTTTTTGGACAATTTTTTATGTTTGCAAGGGATTCTGGGTAACAGAACCTGGTGGGAGGCAGTCAAGTCACCCCATCCTGGATTCCCCTGGGTGTCTAGTTTTCAAAAATGTATAGGTTTGCTAGGTTTCCCTAGGTGCCGGCAGAGGTAGGGTTCAAAAACTACAGCTAGGCACTTTGCCAAAAAAGGGTCATTTTTCACTGCGAAATTGAGGTGTGACCGCGTTGCGTTTTGCGCCGTTTCCTGTCGCAGGCACTAGGCCGACCCACACAAGTGAGGTACCATTTTTCTCGTAAGACTTTGGGGAACGCGGGGTGGGTGGAAATTTGTGGATCCACGCAGATTCCAGAACTTTCCACCACAGAAATGTGGGGAAAATGTGGTTTTTTTGACAATTTTTTATGTTTGCAAGGGATTCTGGGTAACAGAACCTGATGGGAGGCAGTCAAGTCACCCCATCCTGGATTCCCCTGGGTGTCTAGTTTTCAAAAATGTATAGGTTTGCTAGGTTTCCCTAGGTGCCGGCAGAGCTAGGGTTCAAAAACTACAGCTAGGCACTTTGCCAAAAAAGGGTCATTTTTCACTGCGAAATTGAGGTGTGACCACGTTGCGTTTTGCGCCGTTTCCTGTCGCAGGCACTAGGCCGACCCACACAAGTGAGGTACCATTTTTCTCATAAGACTTTGGGGAACGCGGGGTGGGTGGAAATTTGTGGATCCACGCAGATTCCAGAACTTTCCACCACAGAAATGTGGGGAAAATGTGTTTTTTTGACAATTTTTTATGTTTGCAAGGGATTCTGGGTAACAGAACCTGGTGGGAGGCAGTCAAGTCACCCCATCCTGGATTCCCCTGGGTGTCTAGTTTTCAAAAATGTATAGGTTTGCTAGGTTTTCCTAGGTGCCGGCAGAGGTAGGGTTCAAAAACTACAGCTAGGCACTTTGCCAAAAAAGGGTCATTTTTCACTGCGAAATTGAGGTGTGACCGCGTTGCGTTTTGCGCCGTTTCCTGTTGCAGGCACTAGGCCGACCCACACAAGTGAGGTACCATTTTTCTCGTAAGACTTTGGGGAACGCGGGGTGGGTGGAAATTTGTGGATTCACGCAGATTCCAGAGCTTTCCACCACAGAAATGTGTGGAAAATGTTTTTTTTTGGACAATTTGTTATGTTTGCAAGGGATTCTGGGTAACAGAACCTGGTGGGAGGCAGTCAAGTCACCCCATCCTGGATTCCCCTGGGTGTCTAGTTTTCAAAAATGTATAGGTTTGCTAGGTTTCCCTAGGTGCCGGCAGAGGTAGGGTTAAAAAACTACAGCTAGGCACTTTGCCAAAAAAGGGTCATTTTTCACTGCAAAATTGAGGTGTGACCACGTTGCGTTTTGCGCCGTTTCCTGTCGCAGGCACTAGGCCGACCCACACAAGTGAGGTACCATTTTTCTCGTAAGACTTTGGGGAACGCGGGGTGGGTGGAAATTTGTGGATCCACTCAGATTCCAGAACTTTCCACCACAGAAATGTGGGGAAAATGTGTTTTTTTTGACAATTCTTTATGTTTGCAAGGGATTCTGGGTAACAGAACCTGGTGGGAGGCAGTCAAGTCACCCCATCCTGGATTCCCCTGGGTGTCTAGTTTTCAAAAATGTATAGGTTTGCTAGGTTTCCCTAGGTGCCGGCAGAGCTAGGGTTAAAAAACTACAGCTAGGCACTTTGCCAAAAAAGGGTCATTTTTCACTGCAAAATTGAGGTGTGACCACGTTGCGTTTTGCGCCGTTTCCTGTCGCAGGCACTAGGCCGACCCACACAAGTGAGGTACCATTTTTCTCGTTAGACTTTGGGGAACGCGGGGTGGGTGGAAATTTGTGGATCCACGCAGATTCCAGAACTTTCCACCACAGAAATGTGGGGAAAATGTGATTTCTTTGACAATTTTTTATGTTTGCAAGGGATTCTGGGTAACAGAACCTGGTGGGAGGCAGTCAAGTCACCCCATCCTGGATTCCCCTGGGTGTCTAGTTTTCAAAAATGTATAGGTTTGCTAGGTTTCCCTAGGTGCCGGCAAAGGTAGGGTTCAAAAACTACAGCTAGGCACTTTGCCAAAAAAGGGTCATTTTTCACTGCGAAATTGAGGTGTGACCGCGTTGCGTTTTGCGCCGTTTCCTGTCGCAGGCACTAGGCCGACCCACACAAGTGAGGTACCATTTTTCTCGTAAGACTTTGGGGAACGCGGGGTGGGTGGAAATTTGTGGATCCACGCAGATTCCAGAACTTTCCACCACAGTAATGTGGGGAAAATGTGTTTTTTTGGACAATTTTTTATGTTTGCAAGGGATTCTGGGTAACAGAACCTGGTGGGAGGCAGTCAAGTCACCCCATCCTGGATTCCCCTGGGTGTCTAGTTTTCAAAAATGTATAGGTTTGCTAGGTTTCCCTAGGTGCCGGCAGAGGTAGGGTTCAAAAACTACAGCTAGGCACTTTGCCAAAAAAGGGTCATTTTTCACTGCGAAATTGAGGTGTGACCACGTTGCGTTTTGCGCCGTTTCCTGTCGCAGGCACTAGGCCGACCCACACAAGTGAGGTACCATTTTTCTCGTAAGACTTTGGGGAACGCGGGGTGGGTGGAAATTTGTGGATCCACGCAGATTCCAGAACTTTCCACCACAGAAATGTGGGGAAAATGTGTTTTTTTGACAATTTTTTATGTTTGCAAGGGATTCTGGGTAACAGAACCTGGTGGGAGGCAGTCAAGTCACCCCATCCTGGATTCCCCTGGGTGTCTAGTTTTCAAAAATGTATAGGTTTGCTAGGTTTCCCTAGGTGCCGGCAGAGGTAGGGTTCAAAAACTACAGCTAGGCACTTTGCCAAAAAAGGGTCATTTTTCACTGCGAAATTGAGGTGTGACCGCGTTGCGTTTTGCGCCGTTTCCTGTCGCAGGCACTAGGCCGACCCACACAAGTGAGGTACCATTTTTCTCGTAAGACTTTGGGGAACGCGGGGTGGGTGGAAATTTGTGGATCCACGCAGATTCCAGAACTTTCCACCACAGAAATGTGTGGAAAATGTGTTTTTTTGGACAATTTTTTATGTTTGCAAGGGATTCTGGGTAACAGAACCTGGTGGGAGGCAGTCAAGTCACCCCATCCTGGATTCCCCTGGGTGTCTAGTTTTCAAAAATGTATAGGTTTGCTAGGTTTCCCTAGGTGCCGGCAGAGGTAGGGTTCAAAAACTACAGCTAGGCACTTTGCCAAAAAAGGGTCATTTTTCACTGCGAAATTGAGGTGTGACCACGTTGCGTTTTGCGCCGTTTCCTGTCGCAGGCACTAGGCCGACCCACACAAGTGAGGTACCATTTTTCTCGTAAGACTTTGGGGAACGCGGGGTGGGTGGAAATTTGTGGATCCACGCAGATTCCAGAACTTTCCACCACAGAAATGTGGGGAAAATGTGGTTTTTTGGACAATTTTTTATGTTTGCAAGGGATTCTGGGTAACAGAACCTGGTGGGAGGCAGTCAAGTCACCCCATCCTGGATTCCCCTGGGTGTCTAGTTTTCAAAAATGTATAGGTTTGCTAGGTTTCCCTAGGTGCCGGCAGAGGTAGGGTTCAAAAACTACAGCTAGGCACTTTGCCAAAAAAGGGTCATTTTTCACTGCGAAATTGAGGTGTGACCGCGTTGCGTTTTGCGCCGTTTCCTGTCGCAGGCACTAGGCCGACCCACACAAGTGAGGTACCATTTTTCTCGTAAGACTTTGGGGAACGCGGGGTGGGTGGAAATTTGTGGATCCACGCAGATTCCAGAACTTTCCACCACAGAAATGTGGGGAAAATGTGTTTTTTTGACAATTTTTTATGTTTGCAAGGGATTCTGGGTAACAGAACCTGATGGGAGGCAGTCAAGTCACCCCATCCTGGATTCCCCTGGGTGTCTAGTTTTCAAAAATGTATAGGTTTGCTAGGTTTCCCTAGGTGCCGGCAGAGCTAGGGTTCAAAAACTACAGCTAGGCACTTTGCCAAAAAAGGGTCATTTTTCACTGCGAAATTGAGGTGTGACCACGTTGCGTTTTGCGCCGTTTCCTGTCGCAGGCACTAGGCCGACCCACACAAGTGAGGTACCATTTTTCTCATAAGACTTTGGGGAACGCGGGGTGGGTGGAAATTTGTGGATCCACGCAGATTCCAGAACTTTCCACCACAGAAATGTGGGGAAAATGTGTTTTTTTTGACAATTCTTTATGTTTGCAAGGGATTCTGGGTAACAGAACCTGGTGGGAGGCAGTCAAGTCACCCCATCCTGGATTCCCCTGGGTGTCTAGTTTTCAAAAATGTATAGGTTTGCTAGGTTTTCCTAGGTGCCGGCAGAGGTAGGGTTCAAAAACTACAGCTAGGCACTTTGCCAAAAAAGGGTCATTTTTCACTGCGAAATTGAGGTGTGACCACGTTGCGTTTTGCGCCGTTTCCTGTTGCAGGCACTAGGCCGACCCACACAAGTGAGGTACCATTTTTCTCGTAAGACTTTGGGGAACGCGGGGTGGGTGGAAATTTGTGGATCCACGCAGATTCCAGAGCTTTCCACCACAGAAATGTGTGGAAAATGTGTTTTTTTGGACAATTTTTTATGTTTGCAAGGGATTCTGGGTAACAGAACCTGGTGGGAGGCAGTCAAGTCACCCCATCCTGGATTCCCCTGGGTGTCTAGTTTTCAAAAATGTATAGGTTTGCTAGGTTTCCCTAGGTGCCGGCAGAGGTAGGGTTCAAAAACTACAGCTAGGCACTTTGCCAAAAAAGGGTCATTTTTCACTGCAAAATTGAGGTGTGACCACGTTGCGTTTTGCGCCGTTTCCTGTCGCAGGCACTAGGCCGACCCACACAAGTGAGGTACCATTTTTCTCGTAAGACTTTGGGGAACGCGGGGTGGGTGGAAATTTGTGGATCCACGCAGATTCCAGAACTTTCCACCACAGAAATGTGGGGAAAATGTGTTTTTTTGACAATTTTGTATGTTTGCAAGGGATTCTGGGTAACAGAACCTGGTGGGAGGCAGTCAAGTCACCCCATCCTGGATTCCCCTGGGTGTCTAGTTTTCAAAAATGTATAGGTTTGCTAGGTTTCCCTAGGTGCCGGCAGAGGTAGGGTTCAAAAACTACAGCTAGGCACTTTGCCAAAAAAGGGTCATTTTTCACTGCGAAATTGAGGTGTGACCACGTTGCGTTTTGCGCCGTTTCCTGTCGCAGGCACTAGGCCGACCCACACAAGTGAGGTACCATTTTTCTCGTTAGACTTTGGGGAACGCGGGGTGGGTGGAAATTTGTGGATCCACGCAGATTCCAGAACTTTCCACCACAGAAATGTGGGGAAAATGTGATTTCTTTGACAATTTTTTATGTTTGCAAGGGATTCTGGGTAACAGAACCTGGTGGGAGGCAGTCAAGTCACCCCATCCTGGATTCCCCTGGGTGTCTAGTTTTCAAAAATGTATAGGTTTGCTAGGTTTCCCTAGGTGCCGGCAGAGCTAGGGTTCAAAAACTACACCTAGGCACTTTGCAAAAAAAGGGTAATTTTTTATTGTGAAAATGTGGTACGTCCACGTTGCATTTTGAGCCATTTCCTGTTGTATGCACAAGTGAGGTACCATTTTTATCGGGAGACTTAGGGTAACACATAATTGTAGAGCAACTGTTATTACCTATTGACTTTCGATGCATTTCTGCCTTCCAAATGAAAGACAATGTGTAAAAAATAAGTCATTTTGAAAAATGACCTATAATTCTCATGCTAGTATGGGTACTCCCAATTTCGGAAATGTGCAAATATCTACTGTTTCTAAAATCTACATTTTGTTCCCATTTCAGAAATACATAGGTGTCTTTCACAACAATTTTTCCATGTATACATTTTCCCAAAATAATTGCTATATACCCGGTACTTAAAAAAAAATCATTGTAAGATGTTGCTCAATTATTGGCTCTGGGTTCGTCGGGTTCTTGGTGAACCTACAAGTCCTATATATCCCCACAACCAGAAAGGTCCAGCGGATATAACGGTATATTGCCTTCAAATAGCTGTCATAATTAGAAGAAGTTACAGGTGAAAACGTTGACACAAATGGCTGTTTTTTTCAAGTAATTTTCAATTTTTCCTTTATTTAACTGTTAGTTTCTATAAGGAAAACTTTAAGGATCTACACAAATGACCCCTTGCTGAATTCAGAATTTTGTCTACTTTTCATAAATGTATGGCTTTCCAGGATCCATTATTGGTTTCATACCCATTTCTACCATTAACTGGAAGGAGGTTGAAAGCACAAAAAATAGCAAAAATAGGCTATGTCCCAGAAAAATGCCAAAACTGTGTAAAAAAGTTGGTTTTCTGACAAAAGTCTGCTTGTCCCTGAAAGCTGGGAAGATGGTGATTTCATCCCCACAACCCCTTTTTTGATGCCATTTGCAGGGAAAAATCAAGACGCTTTCATCTGTAGCCCTTTTTTTGCCTTTTTCCAAAAAAAACCCAAAATTTAGCTGTATTTTGACTAATTTCTGGGTCCCCTCCAGGGGAATCCACAAACCCTGGGTACCTTTACAATCCCCATGATGTTAGAAAAAAAGGACACAAATTTGGCATGGATACCTTATGTGGTCAAAATGTTACAGGGGCCTAAGCGCGCACTACCCCAAATAGCCCAAAAAAGGCTTAGCACAGGAGGGGAAAAGGCCTAGCAGCGAAGGGGTTAAACATGTAAAAATGTACATTAATTAAACTTTGAAAACATAAATAAAATTAGAAAAATATATTACGTCTTCAGTCTATTGAAATATGTAAATAATAATATTATTTATTACAAACATACACCTAAGTATTTGTTAATTATATTTATAAACACCAACAATGCTAGTTAAATAACACAAACTATTTCTTCTGAATACAAATACAATTTGAACAAAGGATTTCACACTAAAATTATAAAGTTAAATAATCATACTCCAACGTAACCTATTTTTAAGAAAGAGTTGGGCACTAAAGGGGTGACATTTACTATGACCACTCTGATCTAAACCAATTTGGGGAAAGTGTTTGGCACTAAAGGGGTGGCATTTACTATTCCCACTCCAATCTAAACCAATTTGGGGAAGGTGTTGGACACTAAAAGGGTGACATATACTATTCCAACTCCAATCTTTACCAATTTGGAGAAGGTGGTGGACATTTAAAGGGTGACATTTACTATTCCCACTCCAATCTATACCAATGTGAAGAAGGCGTTGGACACTAAAGGGGATATATTTACTATTCCCACTTGAATCTCAATGAATTTAGGGAAGGTGTTGAACTCCAATCAAAACCAATATCGGTAAGGTGTTGGACAGTAAAGGGGTGACATTTACTATTCCCACTCCATTCTACATCAATTAGGAGAAGGTGTTGGACACTAAAGAGGTGACATTTAATATTCCCACTCCAAAGTAAACTATTTTGAAGAAAGTGTTGGAAAATAAAGGAGTGACATTTACTTTCCCACTCCACTTTTAAACAATTTGGAGAAAGGTGCTGAACACTGAAAGGATGACATGTACTATTCCCACCACAATCTATACCAATTAAGGGAAAGTATTGGACACTAAAAGGGTGACATTTACTATTCTAACTCCAATCTACACAAATGTATGGAAGATGTTGGACAGTAAAGGGGTGACATTTAGTGTTCCCACTCTAACCTATACCAATTTGGGGAAGGTGGTGAACATCAAAAGGGTGGCATTTACTATTCCCGCTTCAATCTATACCAATTTGGAGAAGGTTTTGGACACTAAAAGGGTGACATTTACTACTTCTGCTCCAATCTTTACCAATTTAGAGAAGATGTTGGACACTAAAGGGGATGCATTTACTATTCCCACTCAAATCTAAACCAATCTGGGGAAGGTGTTAGACACTAAAAGGATGACAATTACTTTTCCCTCTCCAATCTAAACCAATTTGGGGAAGCTGTTGGACAGTAATGGGGTGACATTTACTATTCCCACTCCAATCTTTATCAATTAGGAGAAGGTGTTGGACACTAAAGAGATGGCATTTACTATTCCCACTCCAAAGTAAACTATTTTGAAGGAATTTGGGGAAGGTTTTGAAATCTAAATGGATGACACTTACTATTTTGACTCCAATCTAAACCAATTTACAGAAGGTGCTGGATACTAAAAGGGTGACATTTATTATTCCCACTCTAAAGTAAACTATTTTGAAAAAAGTGTTAAACACTAAAGGGGTGACATTTATTATTCCCACTCCAATCTAAACCAATTTTGAGAAGCAGTTGGACACTAAAGGGGTGACATTTTCTATTCAAACTCCAATTTAAACACATTTGGGGAAGGTGTTGACATCTAAAAGGACGACACTTACTATTTCTAGTCTCATCTAAACCAATTTACAGAAGGTGTTGGCCACTAAAGGGGTGACATTTACTATTCCCAATCCAATCTAACCCAACCCTTATTATTATGAGTTTGGCGTCCTGTGGACCGCCTTACCGGCGGACGCCAAACTCATAATAAGGGTTGTCTCCCATGTCACTAATGACCTTCACTTACAATGCAGGTTATCATTTGGCAAGTGTTGCTAAATTAACATTGAAGTGATTGCAACTACCATGAGGACTTGTAACTCCAACTCTAACTAAGATGCTACACTCCTTTAGACCCTTCTCACATGTCTCCCATGCCACTACTGATCTTCGCTTATAATGCAGGTTATCATCTGTCAAGTGCTGCTAAAGTGCCTTTGAAATGACTACAACTACCATGAGGCCTTATCACTCCAACTCTAACCAAGATGTTGCACTCATTAGAGTGGGAATAGTAAATTATTCCCCTCCGCTATCCAACACTTTCCCTACTGTTGCACTCGCTGGAGTGGGAATAGTAATTTTTTACCCTCCGCTATCCAACACTTTCCCTACTGTTGCACTAAATGTAGTTTAAAATGTAGGTTTAAAAATATTACATATTTTAATATTTTAATTTATATTATATTTTTTTAAATTTTTATGTTACAGGTGTATGTATATATATTTATCTTTATTTTTTAATATATTTCTAACATTTTATAATTAATTAAAATGATTATTTATTAATTATTTTTAAGTAAATATATATATTATATTTTATATATGTATGTTTAATTTATTTTTAAATTACATTTATTACTTATAATTGTTAAAATTTACAAATAAATCTAATTTTTTTAAGTAAAATGTATTATTTAATTTAGTTTACATTATTTATAATACATATAAAAAACGATATTTTTTTTCGATATTTTTGTACTTAATATTATGAAGATAGGAGGTCGATATTTTTGACAACGATATTTATGTCACAATATTTCTGTAGGTCGATATTAGTGTTGTCGATATTCTGTCAGTGATCCTCCTCACACAAGCAAGACCTGTTGCCTGCATGGTACACTTGTCACCCAGATTTACTGAGAACATGAGATGATTACTCACTTCACTCAGCCAGATGTCTGCTTTAAAGGAGAGGATTGAATGTGGACAGGACTCTGCTGTCTTCCAGGTCAGAAAGAAAATAGCCACAGCACAGCAGCATGCACCTAATATCACACTTACAGTAACAATGACTCAACTTGCGTGTGGCATACAGGCCATCACTAATGTTGGTTTGAAAATGCCTGCCTGTGACACATAAAGTTGGCAGAGTAACATGTACGACTCTGACCGGAACTCATCCCCTTGTTGCTGCTATTGCTCACTCAGCTGCCTATCAAGGTCCGGGTAGGCCACCGCCAGTATGTGGGCCATCAGGGGGGTCAGGGTCAGGCACATGCCACTTCCATGTTGGGAGGACTTCCCCAGCTGAACCTCCACAATCTTCTGGGTCCAGCACCTCAGGTCCTCCCACCTCTTCCTGCAGTGGGCACTACACCAGTTGTAGACCACCAAGGTCCGCACCTTCCGGGGGATGACTTTCCAAATGGCCTTCTTATGATGGGCATTGACCTGTATGGATGCAATAGATGTCAAAACAGATTGTAACTGAAAGTTTGAGCACAACTAAAGCATGAATACACACTTTTGTGTTCATCTGATGACTAACCTCAACCCTGGTCATGACCTACATTGACTAAGCCACCTCACTAACATTATGTAGGCCAGGCCCCTCCTACATGGAATGTGATGTGAGGTACCATGACACAAAACAAACCATTTGGACGTTCTGAAGGGAAAGCTACCTGTACATAACTGTCCAGACACCTTTCCTGCCAAGCCCATTTTATTGATGCATATGGTCTTTAGTGGCAAGAAGCATAATATACACTACATCCAGGGCTTTAAGTGGGCTGGGTGCTGCCAGTGCTGAGCACTAGCAGGTCTTAAAAGGAGGTGCAGAGACGGGTCCCTATCGGGCTCTCCATTTTTACCCTCACCCTCAAGATGGAAAAGAAAATCTTAACTCTGCAGCAGTACCACTGCTCAAAGACTTTGATGAACAAGAATGTACGCAATAGACATAAAACCGAATTGCAATACCTGTTATGTGATCTATCTCTGACCTAGACACTACTGAAAACCGTGAAAACCGTTGGACTATATATTTGTTAACGCCACGTTTAATGCCTACAGTATGACGTTTATGCCCTTTTTGTCTTTTTAATTTCAATTTAAGTTATTTTATGTATTGCTTTGTATTGTATTGTATTGTATTGAACAAGAGGTAACTATACTGAACGCTATTTCCTTTTTGACTTGTGCCCTCCTCTATTTTGTGTACTATCCTTATGCTTTTGTCATTGTACATTTTGAACAACCAATAAAAAACTTATTGAACTAAAGACTTTGATGTGACTTCAAACAGACTCGCTTTAGTTCTTTCACAGTCTCATCATTTCAGAACTGAAGCATTTTCAATATTATATACAACAAAGCCATAGTAGCTGCTTATTTATTTTATGCAACTGATATACCAGTGGGGTGGTACACAATGCTAGGCACACATTTTTAGTTTATGAGTTTTAAGCCACCCCCAGTTTTTTCATCCCACTTAAAGCCCTGACTGCATCCTAAGACTAAGGTCACACGGTAAGGGCTGGTATGTGTAACACTGAGACACTCTCTTGTGGCTGCGAGGACATGTGGACTACTTATTTGAGTATCATAGTAAGTCAACATAAGTTTGTGTAGTATGTACTGCCATCACAGGACAACCCCTTTTGCCACATAAGGCACTGTAATAGTGATGACAATGAATTTATCATCATATGTGTTGTGTGTGGGGGAATATTGTAGCCAAGCAGATGAATCACATCTCTAAATCTCTTTAAAAGTAACCCACAAGCTTCACTTTTCATGTCTCAGATGTGCAATAGACCTGTACAGTGGAAGCAACACTATTCGAAAAGTGTCAGCAGACATGTGTTAGGAAAGGGACAGTCATTGTTGACAGACACACATTGACACTGTGTTTTAATGGAAATAAGTATTAGGGCAGGGGATCATCTCAATCACCATGCCTCATATTATCCATATAACGGCTATCAGGGCTACTAGTGGGACAGATCGCTCTTTCTGCGAACATCCATGGATCAGCAGCTCTACAGGGACATTACTCTGTGCATCAATTATCCTGCCGCAGTAACTCTGGCCCAGGCTGGGCCATGGCCCAGGCTGCCCACATATTTATGTCAGGCCTTGCTCTCTGGAGGCTGAGGCTACATATCCCACCTGAACCTCACATTTCTATCCAATTCAATCTAGAAAAGTGAAACCTCTGGCCATTCCATATGTGAACATATGGTAGTTTGGCAATCTGAAGGGGTCTGTGAGGTATAGCTACCTCCCAAACAACTGTTTTACAAAGTCTGATATGGGCTGAGTGATAAGTGGCACAGTAAACGTGGCTAAAATCATCCTCAAATGCTTCTGACAGTATACAGACATGGCTCATGCTATGAACCCATACATAACAAATCACATATCTCATGATGTTATATCTAAACTCATTGTAGCTACTGTACTAGGATCCACATTGTTGCCTAGGGGAACAGAAAGGAAGAAGTTGAACAGAGTGAATAACTGTATTTGAAATAGTTACCTGTTCCTCTGGTGAGCCATAGAGATGAGAATATAGGGGAAGGCCCTCTTCTACCAGGGTCTCCAGCTCCTCTGGAGTGAAGGGACGGGCCCTATACCCTGTAGTGCATGCCATGATTGCTCCCAGAGGTGAAAAACAGCAGCTAATATAGAGGAGGTCTTGATAGCAGCAGTGACAGGAGGCAAGTGAGCTATTTTCCAACCCCCACGTATGCGGTCATCAGCGGACACAGCCATTGGCCCACGGATGTCACTATCCCGAACGTTAGCCTATAGTCGTGACTGCCGTGTGGTTGACTACTGCTGGCAGCAGATGTTCGACATGTCCTAATAGCAAGGTCAGGCAGCAACCATGTTAGCGGTTGCGAAAACTGTACATAGGCCAAATGTGCGCTGCACACTGTACTCCGCGGTTGGCAGTATTTTCACATTACATGTTCTGCTACCCTCACTATAGTGGAAATTTACAAGTGGATGTTCAAGATTTGACAATGAAACTGTAAAATGTGTACTGCTTCATGAAGCATTTATGTTCAGACACATGACTTTTGCCTTTCTCTTCACATATGCTACTCTGCACACTGTGTCCAAAATAAATGTTTGTGTTACTCCTTACATAGGTAGCCTGGGAGAGGGAGGAGACACCAGCCACCTGTGTACCACCCATTTCCAGACTTACACACCATGGAAGAACGACACATCATCACAAAGGTCCGTTTAAATAGGCAAACAATTGTGGATCTATTAGTTGGAGCCTTACCTGCTACCTCACCTAAATAATCCTACATCAATACCACCACTAGTGAAGTCAGTTTTGCATTGTCTGGTCACAGGCTCATTTCAATTCATCGTTGCTATTTCTGGTGGAATGTCACGACCGATGTTCAATCGGGTCCTCACAGAGGTGCTTACAGCAATGTTGAGATACTTGGGCAGCTACATCCAGTTTCCCAGACATGAGGATTTAGCCACTGTGGAGCTATCGATGGCACCCATATTGGCTTAGTACCATCACATGACAGGGAGCAAGTCTACCGGAACAGGAAGCACTACCATTTTATCAACGTGCAAGTTGTCTGCCTAGTGGATTTGTACATCTCAAACGTCTGTGCCCGGTTCCCAGGAGCTGCCCAAGATGCCTACGTACTGAAGAACAGCACCATACCCCAGCTGATGTCACAACTACTACTGGAGAGGGTCTGGCTTGTAGGTAAGTGTGATCTGTCCTAACTTTGTGTGGGGAATATCAGGTAGTATGATCTGAAAGTGTGTAACTAAATGTTACCCTTCTGTCTATCTTCAATCTAGGATACTCAGTGTATCCCAAGCAGCGATGGTTGTTGGCACCCCTGAGGAATCCTACAATGCCAGGGGAAGTCCGCTTCATTGAGGCCCATTCAAGAACATAGTGGCCAGTGGAGTGGGCTTTTGGGCTCCTGAAAGCCAGATTCAGATATCTAGACCGGACTGGAAGAGCCTTCCTCTACTCACCCGGGAAGGTGTGTAAGATCACTCTGGCCTGCTGCATACTCCACAACATTGCCCTGCGACAGAACATCCCTTACATCGCAGAGGATGCAGGCCATGAAGAACCACCTAGTGGTGACCCTGGCATACCAAATAAAGATGATGATAGTCGTGAAGAGGAAGGAGCTGACTTCTCCTGAGTATAAGTATGGTGTGAGATGTGATGACTTTAACTAGCCTTGCAACTCTTGTAGTGATGTTGTGAGGAGGATGTTAATGCTACATACTGGGAATATATGGCTCTGGAAAGATCTTGGGAAAGGTGTTGGTATTGTAAGTGTAGCTTTGTTTAGCTGTAAATGTTGTTGTGGACTGTGTTCTCTAGAAGTTGACAATGTGATGTATGTTTTCTTAGCTAATCTCTCTATGTTGGTCTGTTTTAGGTACCTTCACCATGTCTTCTTCATTTGGATATTTCAGAGTTGTGACATTAGCAAGTATATGATGCTGTTCAGATGTATGAAGTGAACATGAATTCTTCCTGGGAATCTGTGTCACAGAGTTTAGGTGTACAAAGCCGGTACCAAGACAGCTTGCACAGCGATAGGATAGAAGTTACCTGGCTTCCATTGGACTTGTGTCTTGTGGTGCTTTTGTCCTAACCCAATATGTGTGGTATCATGTGATCCAACACAATGTTGTGTTGCACCCAAATCATACTATCCTGCCTTCACATTGGCTAATTCCTCGTTGTCTATGAACTGGATGTAGCTGTTGTTCTGTAGTGAAAAGTGCTTGTAGCACATCACTGACATTTGTTTGTGACATTCCACCAGATGCAAGCAACACTGGATTGAAAAGATCCTATGGTCAGAAACTGTTGTACTGACATGTGTCTGTTTATTTGTTACTTTGATGTAGAATTACTTTTGTGAGGTGATAAAAATGGCTCCAGCTGGTGATGTAGACCTAATTTGTTGTGGCCTATTGTGTGGGATATTGTCAGATGTATCCCCTCCTTCCATGTTGTGAGAGTCTGCAAGTGATTATGTGATCACTGACCCAGTATAACTGAAACATGTCTTATTTGATATGTGTCTGACATCATATCAGCCTATGATTTGAACTTTGGAATAAAGATTTTGGAAGCCCAGACACTTGTATGTATGTGTTGTTGTGACATAGTACTGATCCTGATTTTAAATTTTTTATAGACAACATGTCCATGCTTCCAGAAGTCCCTAATTTTGAGGGCAGAGTTTACATGGTAGTACATTCACAATGTTATATGTGTGAATTACAACAGGAGACAATTCTTTGGTGGCGTTTGTTTTTGAGTGAACAAGCTCAAGAAATTAAGGAAAAACTAAAATAGTGGCAACAAAAATGTGAAGTTTTTAGTAGGCCCGGGTGTAAAAATCCACTCCGCTCGCGGAGTTTGTGGAATTTAGGCACTCCGTGCTTCGGAGAGGCGTGCTGAGTTCCTGGGTTCCACCTTCCCGGGTGAGAAGAAGAGTTTTTTTCCATTCATGCTCTCAAAGTTTGTTTTGCGGTCGTCACTATAATCTTGGGCCGCAGGGGAGCTCGCGCAATACTTCACTCTTGTTTGCACTGCTTCGTGCCGCAACAGTGCCAATGTAGTGCTGATCGCGAATGCAACTTTTGTGCTCGGAAGGCAGCTGAGAGGCTTTTCAAGTAGGTTTTCTTCTCCTACTGGCCGTTAGAGTTGGGTTTTTTGCGCGAGAAGCCTTTATAAACTTTTTTTTCCCAACAGGAAGGAAGTGACCCAGAGACTTCAACTTCCTGTTCCTGTCCAGCAGGCTCCTCCAAGTGCTTTGTCCATCTCCTGGTCACTTTTCATTGGGATTTGGAGCTGCAAGTATCACTCTCCCTTCTGCATATATACCATTGGATTTAAGGACTTTGTATTTGAGATTTTACAAGTAAGTTGAAAAACGTGTGTATAAGGGTGTGGTTTTTTGATTGGGGGCATGCACCAGGATTTATTTGTACTTTTATACGATTTTCAAAATGTATTATGATGGATGGCCTGCAGTTTCAGTAGGGGCCTAGTTATTTTTAGCATTTAATTTTTCATCTTTTGTAAAGGAAAAATATTGCACATTTTAGTACATTTTCTCCATGTTTTTTTAAAATAAATGTGCAATATTCATTTAATTCACTATGTGGCCTAGTCTGCCAATGGGCCTTCCAGCCAGTAGTCCCAGCAGTAGTCATGGGTGCATGAAACAACTGTTTCTGTGGTGTCTGTTGAATTGAAACATCATTTAGACCATGGATGGCATTGGATTAAATTACAAAATTTGTTTTTTGGGGGTGTTTCACTTTTTTTCTGCAAACAGTGTATAGGTGGGGGAATTATATTGTATGCCTTTGGAGGATGTATGTTGTTGTAATTTTTTTTAGGCCAGGTCATTTTTGTCTTTCTCATTGCTGAATTAATGCTGTTTTTTCTGTGTTACCATTACCATGACTCCTTTGTCTGACCAGTGTGTGAGTGTGCTTGCCGTAGGTCACCATTTGTCTTTGTTCCCCCTGCCATGTGGCCAGGGGCTATTTGTTGTATAGTCAGTGTCCATAGGGCTGTATGTGTTCTTTGTTTTCCATGCCTCCTGTTCGTTGTTGTTTGACCATGTGGCTGGTGGCCATTTTGTGTAGGCAGCCACTGAGCTTTTGCCGTAGGCCTGCAAATGTTCTTTGCTATGACCATGCCTCCTTGCTGGTTGTTGTTGTGACCGTGTGGCTGGAGGCCATTTTGTTCAGGCAGCAAGTGTACTTTTGCCATTAGCCTGTATGTGTTCTTTGTTGTGGCCATGCTTCCTTGCTGGTTGTTGTTGTGACCATGTGGCTGGCAGCTATTTTGTGTAGGCATCCAGTGTGCTTTTGCCATAGTCCTGCATGTCTTCTTTGTTGGGGCCATACCTCCTTGCTGGCTGCTTGTGACCATGTGGCTGGTGGCCATTTTGTGTAGGCAGCCAGTGTGCTTTTGCAATAGGCCTGCATATCTTCTTTGTTGTGGGCATGCCTCCTTGCTGGTTGTTGTTGTTGTGACAATGCGGCTTGCGGTCATTTTGTATAGGCAGCCAGTGTGCTTTGCCATAAGTCTGCATGTCTTCTTTATTCCCCATGCCTTCTTGCTCAGTGTTGTTGTTGACAATGTGGCACTGGCTGGCAGCCATTTTGTGTGTCCAGTCAGTGTGCCTTTTCCATAGGCTTGCATGGAAGGATGAGATATCAGGTTAATAATATGCATGAGGATAATTTCACTTATTGTTATTTCTTTAATTTTTTTATTATTTTGTTTTTAATTTAAATTTTTTAATTTTAATTTTTTAATTTTAATTGCTTTTAATTTTAATTTATTTAGCTTTTTTTAATGTTATTGTTTTTTTATTTTTTATTTTTTATGTAAATTTTTTTATTTGAATTTGTTTTCAATTTCTTTATTGTAAATGATTTATTTCCAGTTTGCCTCGGTCAGTCCATCATCCATCCATCCATCCACCATAGGCACACAGCCACATAACAGCATTCAATTTTTAGGTATATAATTCAATTTCCTCCTGGACACCTGGGCTGCGGTGCACCTAAGAGTAGACATTAGCATCATTCATTTGTGAAATGATGATGATTATTATTCCATTCACACCTGGACCACATTGCCTGCCATAGGCACACACTACTCTACATTTTTTTTAAAGTTTATTATTATATTTACCCATTTAGTTTCCTGAGTGCCACAGGTATCTCCTTTACAACATATGAACGTATAGGAAAGAGCTCTTAGGGGTGGGCGGAATTTGCGGAGTTGCGTTCCGCAAAATTCCGCGAAACGGCAAGAAATCTCCGCGAGCACGCGGAATTTCGCGTGCTCGCGGAGATTTTGCTGCGCCTGTTGAATCCTGCCCTGCATATTTATCCACGAAGATGCCACCGTTTTGTGCAATACCTCTACTCAACTGGAGTACTTTCTACTGGCTAATCGGTAAGTGCTACCTCGTTGGGTAAATGTATAGTGCCTTTCCTACACTACAGCTGCGTAAAGGTCTAGAAGAATTGACCCCAGTGACCTGTGTGTCTGTAACTTTGCCACCGCGCCGAAAGCGCCGGGGTCCTTTGATTAAGCTGTCCATCATTCTGGGGAAAGGGCGGGAAGACGTGCATACCACTAGTGTATGTGGGGTGGGGGCAAACGGGCGGGGCTTCTAGGCCTGTTCACATGCCTCTTGTTTATAAAGGGTCAGAGCAGGATCTGAGCAGCAGATGAGGAGGAAGAACCTCCTGGTCACTGGACCTACACGGGGATTACGCTCGGGAAAATCAAGGATGCAAAGACCTCCATCGGGGATTACAGCTAATGTTTGACGGTAGATACGGGCAGAAAGCACTCCTGCTTAGCCTCGACCTTGCTCACAAATTTTTTGTGCTGATTAGTGCGTTACAGAATTTGAGCTTCAACTCAGGCACCTGCTTCAGTGCTTTCTTGCACCCGAATTCCGTTCCGCCGCGGATCGCGGAAGTTTTGACATTTCCGCGTTCTACGCGGAAATGCCGAAATTTCGCAAGTTCCGCGAGCGGAACGGAATTTGACGCCCACCCTTACTATCATTCTGTATATTGTATGTTATCCTTATGGGGAATTATGGTATGGTGGTGTGGTTTGACTTTAAAGTGGTTACCTAAGTCAACAAAACAACCACAATAATATTGCCTTTGTCTGTACTAATTCAGACTGCAAACAATGCCACGTTTCACACAAAATGTTTTTCTTGCTTGTTTGCTTTTAGGTGCACAAAAGAAGAGACATCACCTGCAGTACTGCCAAACAGAAGGCCTGTGCAATCACACATCAGTCCTCCAATCACTTCCGCTTAGGCAGCTTGGTGCAACTGGCAACTGAGAGCTTTGAGATGGCCCCAAAGAAAGATGCTTCCAAAAAAGTGGTGGGTGAAAAGAAGCAGCTTCCCACCAGTGGCATGTCGCTCCAAACCAGTTTTTGCCCATCACATCATGTGCCTGATGCACCGGCCTTCAGGGAGCAAGCTAACAGTAGCACTCCTGCATCAACAGCACCACCCCAAACTACGCCCAGGACCATGTCTGTCTGTGAGTCCTCCACTGCAATCATGTCGACGCCGATGAGTAGTGATGCTGAATTGGATTTGTCTCTTTCGCAAAGTAGTACACAATCATTTCAGGAAGCAGAGCAAAGTGGGCAGCAGCTGCAGCCAGCAATCGTATATTTTACAGATGTTGGAGCAGAACAGGAGGTTGAGCTTCCTTCTTTTAGAATCATTGGCTCCCAGATCTCTAGCAAGGAAAAGGAAGGATACTACTCTACCATCTTCTCCAAGCATCACTTTTGTTGATGATGATAGGGACATGGTGTGGTCCCCTGCAGAGTCCAGGAGCCAAGTAGAGAGGCAAGGGAAAAGAAAAGCTCCTGAGAGACTTAGGGCCTCATTATGAGTTTGGTGGTGTGGGAGCAGACCACCTTTCTCCCATACCGCCAAACCCATGTTTCAACCACTTGCAGATTATGAGTTTTCTCCTGTGTGGCAGGAGGTTCTTTGGCGTTCCAAGGGTAGTACCTAAGAAATACGCAGCACAATGGGAACGTCAAAGGTAGTACCTGCACTGCATGCTCTGCAGGTACTAGGGTGCATGCACACAGGGGGCACATGTTCCCCAGCAGTGCACCAGCATAATCACCCACCTCTGTGACTTCACAATGGCACAAGATTCAGAGTGAAATGGAGACACCACGGCATACAGTGACTGCCCCACCATGACGCACATTGAGTCTACCACCACCATCTACTTCTCAAAAAGATGCCTGTGTCAGTGTCCCCAGAAAATCAAGGCTCTTATTATGGGCATGTTTAGGCAGGAGGGGCGTTATGAGTGGAAACACCCAACTGCATGTTTGTACAATGGGAAGCTGGCAAAAATGTTAGTACTGGACCTCCTCACTTTTTCTTTTGTGGAAGGAGTGGGATTCTGAGAATTTGTGGCAGTCATCTGCCTGAAATGGATGATACCAAGTCAGATCGCTTTTGCCAGAGTTGCTGTTCCAGCGCCGCATCACAATGTGCTGCAGTTGGTTGGACAAGCTTTATAGCAAAGTGTTGTTCACACTATCCACCTGACAACAGACATGTGAACCAGTTCTCAAACAACTGATTACATGTGCAGCACTGCACACTGCATCTCTTTTGCTGGGTTAATGCAAAAGATATCTGCAGGTCTTGGCCCTGAAGAAATTTTTAAGACCGTTCAGCGGCATGCCACAGTGGCCATGTTTGCCAGGGAGAAATCACATACAGCTGTAAATATCTTGGACAAATTTAACACCAAGGTGTATGAATGGCTGCAACCCAGAGGTCTCAGAATTTGATTTGTTGCCACGGACAATGGCAATAACATAGTCAAGGCCATGTCAGATGGAGACTATTTCAAGGTCATGTGATTGGCCCATTGCATCAACCTGGTGGTGCAAGACTTTAAAAAAAAAAAGATATGGTCAGCAACATACTGACCACCTGCAGAAGAATCTGCACTCATTTCAGCCATTCTTTTAAAGCCTAGAAGCAATTGCAGATTATTCAGCGTAATAGTAGAGCTCCTGATACAGGAGGTGCCAAAACATTAGAACTCGACCTATTACATGTTGCAACGTCTCTTTGAGCAGTACAAACAGATCAATGACTATGTCATTCAAAGAGGAGGGGATGCAGTTGGGACAGCTATGACCATCAATGCGGACAAATTGGGCCTAATCAAATGCCTGGCACAGATGTGACACCCTTGAGAGGTTTTTACTCTGGAAGATAGCAAGGAGGACAGTACGATGGGCCGAGCTATCCCGTTGTTGCATCAGGTAAAGAAGGTGTCTGAAAGGCTCACCCCTGCAGGTGTGAATGAAAACACAGAAGTGCATGCCTTGGTTGAGAGCTTAATCCTTCACTTGGCTTGTAATACAAGACTGCAACATGACATCATTGCATCCAAAGAGTACATCTGTGCCACACTACTTGATCCAAGGTGCAAAAAACTCTGTCAAATTTCATTACTTTTTCTGAAAGGAATGTTTCAAAACACATGAGGTGGATAGTAGAGCAAGCGGTCGACCTGGAAGAAGAACTGCTGCAACTTAGAGTCCCACCCCACAGTTCTGGTGCGCCACCTTCAACTTCAAGAGAGGGCAGTCTTATCTCACAGCAACCAACAACAGCATTAACCAGAACACTGACAATAACAGCAACAGAAGGGCCATAGCCAACCTCTGCATTGTATTGGTTTCAATCGGCATGGCTTAAGTCCAGTGCAGAGGCAATGGCAAAAGAGGTTGAGTAAGTGGCAGCACCAATGACCATCCGCAGGATGTTCCAGGAGTTTCTAGATGATCCAAAAGAGATCTACGTGGATAAAAATCCATTGATGTATTGATATGGGAAGATTCTCAAAAAGGCCAGAGATCAGCAGGCTGGCGCTAAAGTATCTAACTTGTCCAGTGTGTCTGTTGAGCTTGTGTACAGTGCAGCTGGTGCAGAAGTTACAGTGAGAAAGACCAGTCTCTGCTTCAAAATGTGGTGAGATTTACTATGATCAAAACAAACCACTATTTCATACCACACAATTACACCGTTCCTGAAATAGCACAGGGAGGAGGATGATTGGTCAGAATCAAATGTGTTAGTTGACCAACTTCTGGGTGAACCACATGAGTTTGAGGACAAACTCTCCTTCCCATACTAAATATGCCAGTGCCCCATGGAACTTTTTAAATATTTCTCGTTGAACTTCTATCTTTGCAAAAAAAAAGTAGCTAGTGGAACATTATTATTTTTGTATCAGAATTATGCTGCCCCACCATTTTTTTGTCACATCTATTGCCGGAGTGCAGTTGGACCAGTGTGCATTGAAGAAGCCTCCACAATTCTTTCATCACATTGGAGACAGTGCCTGCCCCCCTTGCATGCCTATTGCCTATCCCTTTTTGCATCACTTAGCACTAGCGGGTCTACCCCAGAAGATCGTTGATTTACAAGAGCATCAATACCAAATTCCAATGTGTTGCCTGTGTCAAAAATGAATACCTAATACCTAAACTATCCACGCTTGGATTGGAAGAGGTAACTACAACTATTGAAGTGGTGAGTGAGTGATTGTGTGAGTGATGATGACTGATTCATGTGGTGGAAGACAGTGAGGGAGGGTGTTGAACTACAATGTGGGAACCTGCTTGAGATGATGGATTTGCAATGTTTGGGGCCTGAGTGATGGGCAATCATTTTTCCCTGGAGGTGATTGGCCTTTACAAACTTACTTAGCGAAAATTGATTAACCTGTACATTCCACTCCTATGATCCTTCTGTTTTTTGCATCATCTAGGATGACTGCCCCAGACAATCATTTGATTTACAAGACTGCCAAATTCTAATCCGTTGCTTGCATTAAAGTTGAAAAAGTGTACCTACTACTGTGCTTGGATTGGAACAGGTAACCATTGCACCTGCTTATTGAGTGATTGTGAGTGGTGATTGATGATTCATGTGGTGGCAGACAGTGAGGGAGGGTGCTGAACTGTAATGTGGAAACTTGCTTGAGATGATTGATTTGCAATGTTTGGGGTCTGAGTGATGAGCGATCATTTTTTCATTGCTCTTGATTAGCCCTTTCACACTTAGCCAGATTTACGTGCAGGGTCCTCTCCTTTTTTCTGGTTCTTCAGAGACCAGAATAGTCACTTTATTTAACAAAAGAAACCTATGCAACATAAATACTGCAATTCTTTTTCTTTATTTGTTCTTCAACAGCAGTGCACTACATGTCTATCTTGCTCGGGTCATGACTGGTCTGGGACGGAGTTATGTAGAGTCAGGAGGAGGATAGAAGAACTCAGGGCGGGACCTGCTGGACTACCTCATCAACAGCTAGATGCAAGAAGTTATCGACTTCAAAGGTAAACCAAGAGTCTGAGGCCTAGTACTCAGCTATGTGGAATGGAGAAAGGTGTAATTATTTGTGAAATGCTGCTGTGTTTGAGTGTATCTGTGTGTGTGTGGCACTTGTGGCAAAAGTTAAACTCTTAGTTCCCCTCCTGGTTTTTTTGCTCTACTTCTGAGTCTTCTTGATTCACTCTTCATGAAGCTTACCTTCCTTCTGTCCTTCTCCTTGACTCAAAAATACAGTTTCTCTTTTACAATCCTCAGGCCTTCTAGTCTCCTGCACAATGAAAGGCGAAAGCTAAGCTCAACATTCTTGCTCGCCTAGCGGACCAGTCCAGACAGGCACCCAAGAGTGATGGACATTCCAGAGGAGAATGCAGATGCATCACCTAATTTGGCAATACAGTATAATTTTTCTTCTAACAATCATATTTGGAGAACTGGGTGTGTGGGTTCACTCCCAACCGAGAAGACAAAAGATTTATATATCTGATAACTTGGGCCTCGGGGGCAGAAGGACTGTTTGCAATACATTTACCTGTACTCTGTCATTCTCATTCCTTCATTTCCTTCCACAACAGATTGATGATGAATGATATGCTGCTCGTTACCCAGATGAATGTTGTCCTTGTGTAGTGTTTGTCTTTGTCAAACCTTCCTCCAAATCCCTTTTCCCATCGATTCATCAAACCCCTAACGTTCTTCCCCTGGGTTGTGTGATTTATTGAGGTGTGGCTTAATTTACACCATCAATGGATCACATCAATGTTGGTGGGGCGGCTGTGGTGAAAGCAACACCAACTCACCGCAGGATCTTCTAAGCAATAGCCCACACTAGCCCCGTTTACCCACCCGCACATAAAATGTGATCCATATTTTAGATATAGAACAAAGAACATCAGTGGTCAGCATCATCATTCAGGCCTTGTGTTACGTAACCATAAACGCCTAACCCAAGTTTGTCCACTGCAGACTTTGAGTCAATTTTTTATAACTTGAGGGTTTCGGAAGTGTGAGGAAGGTGGTCCTGATCCCTGCACTTACCTGTAATTGCGAGGTCGGATCTGCTTTCCGACAACCGGGACCCGGATTGCTCCTATAAAAGAAACGGAAAGGAGATAAATACTAAAAATTCCACAGTAACCTAAGCAAGTCTATCCCGTGTCACAACAGGAAAGTGAGAACCCAAGAGGAGGGAGCCAATCATGAAGGTGCAAGGGAGGAGAAGAAGGATGGAGACCAGGAAGTCGAGAGATCCAGAAAGCGAATTGCACGTTGTGAGTGCACTATGCCCAGGCACCCCCAGCAAATAGCTGAGGGGCACCATTAGTCACTTCACGGGCAGAAGCGAGCCAAGGCGGGAGTCTGTTGTTTGTTTTTCCTCTAAAGCAGGTCATGACGTCATCAGGAGGGACCCAGGACGGGATATTTAAGGCACCGTGAGGCAAGGAATCATGCTCTTTTCCTCTCCACTGAGCTCCTACACACCGCATTGCAACCCACCCACCCCTGGAGAAAGGCGGAATTTCTAGCAGCAGAAAAAGGGGTTACCCATAAAATTTGTACTGATTTACTGTACTGACCCCGTGGAGGGGTGTTGAGTTGTGTGGGCACTGGGCAGGCAAGACGGGGACTGACCTGCAGGTCGTCCTGGACCTTTTTACCCTACCCCGGGATGCCTGGAGTTGAACATTTTGGGCGATTTGCCTGTTTTGTTTTGTGTGGGCACTGGGCAGGCAGGAAGGGGGGGACTGACCTGCTGGTGGTTTTGGACCTTTCTGACCTATCCCGGGAGGCATGGAGCTGAACATTTCGGGGGAATTCACTTCGAGACTGGTACCCAGGCAGGGACAGAGCGCTATGCGGTGCCCTGGTTGGATATGGAACTGTGGGTATTGACCATCCCTCTGAGAGACGGATGATAAGTGTGAGTTGCCACTAAGGGATGCTTGCCAATAATCCCTGGAATGCCCTTGATTCAGGGCTGGGGAAATGGATAAGGAATAGGGGCCTTCTGGCACTATGCACAATTGTATTGCTTGTACAATCTTTACTCTGATTTCGTGCTGATTGTATGAACTATAATTTTCATAACTGTAATGTCTGTTTAACTATGGTTCTGATGGTTTTCTTTTCTCACTGAAGCTGTGTTTTAATAAAGATAAAGGGCTACGCCTTGGTTAAACCACAATCAAAGTTGTCTCTCCCCTGTGAGTCTTTTCTGTGGGGGCAGCGCCTTGCACGTTGTGAGCCCACTATGAAACCTTAAACGTGCACCATACGAAATGCTTGTGAAACAAAATGACAACAGACAATAGGAAGGCTCCTTTCCAAAATAAACTGTGCAGGATACGTTCTGACTTTAGAGCTGTTTTTTCACCTAGACGCAAGTAAGGCATTGAATTATAAATGCTAAATGTTGTTAATTCACTGACTGGGGGTTCCTGTTCGCAGAGACCCCCCATGTCGGGCCCTTCTCAGGATAGACGTCGAGGGCGAGCAGATAAAGGAGAACGACGGGCCTCGGCTCCCTTGGTATGCTTCCCGCCTGGTAACCCTGCCTCTACACTTTGTTCACACACTGGGGAATTAATCATTAATATTAACATAGCCACATGGGGAAGTTAAAGTTCAGGTCCTTTTCAAAAACAGTGACAAGGGAACAGTGCCAATCACAAGGAGCTTTGCTAAATCTGAATATTCAATTAAAGCGCCACATTACGCATTCAGGTTATGCGTACGGGACCCAGATCTTGTTACTTAAAAAGCAGTCTCGGAGAGAAAGGAAATGCGCTAAGTCCTTAAGAGTTTGGGTTGAGATTGGGTTGAGACAATAAAAGTAAACACTGATTACAAAGCTGCTGTGCAAGCTTTCCAGCCCGGCATTATGCCGTCAGGAACCCTTCGAAATCTATTGACATCGTCAACACTTGAAGCATTCGCTTCATCAAGTCTCTCTCGTAAATTGACCAAATATTTCAAAATGTTTCCCAGAGCAAACCATCCAATTTCGTGCAGCAAGCATCAATTAAAACCTGTGGCATGCAGAGAAGATGCCAGATATTGATCTGTCTGGAAGTGAATGCACATTTAGCTGAGAGAAAATTGGAAGAGTATATAACTAGCTTGACATTCTTGGTGCTGCTGGGCCTAATGCCAGGGCCGCAATAGCTGACTAAATAGCTAAAAGGGCACTCTATTTTCTTTGTCGGTGTAAAAGAAAAACATTTCTTTGAGTCTGTCAACATCTTGACAAGAGGATTTGTGCAAATGTTGGCTCCGATGTACTGAAGACAACAGTAACGTGAAAAATGGTCAACATCTTTGTTTGTTATATATATTTGGAAGTTCCTTGAGTCACAAACTCTGATAATCATCAATGCTTACCATCTGTAGTCGGGCCTAGACACTGCTTTGCTGTTTTGCTAGCCTCATTAATCAGAAAATACAATTATTATATATATAATGGATTGAGGGGCTTTGCGTCAGCCCTCTTCATCCATCAGCCCATTCAGCTTTCCTTTGCATTTTGCTTCAGCCCACCACAACATCAGCAAATGGGTCATCCCACTTCAGTCATTGACTGTCTTGCACTGTGAATGATGGTATTTGGCCAGATAACAGGTGCACATCCCAGTCGCGGCTGGCATGGCTCGCGGGTGGGGGGGGGCAGGCGCAAAGTTCTGCGGGGAGGAGAGGTTGCGCGGGGAGGGGGTCAATAATAAAAATAAAAACCTACCTTTCTGCAGATCTGGGTCCCGAGTCTTCACTGATTCTGCTCTCCTGCCTCCGGCAGGAACAGGAAGCAGGCAGCCTCCCTCCCCTTCCCTAAGCCAATCACAACACTCCAGTGGAGCTTTGTGATTTGTCGGGATGCCACCCAGCGAGGGGCTGTAGGGGATGGCATGTTCTCCATGTAGGCTGCAATGCAGCCTGCATGGAAGAAGTGCAGAGTGCGCATGACTGGTTCGGACGGCCAGAAAGGGCCAACCAAACCAGTCATGCGCACTCAGGAGTGGGCAAACCACTCCTGCCATGCCTGGGCACCTCCACCCACCCACCCGCCCGCAATGCGGAAATAAACATGAAATGGTAATAACCAAAAGTTATTACCATTTTATGTTTTGGCTTTCTCACACTGCGAGAAAGCAGTGGGGCAACGCTCCTCCACCCTAGTGGAGGAGCTGCCCCTTGTTAGAAAAAAAAAATTATGCCTCTGTATTGTTTTACGTAAGTTAGCATTCGCGGCGCCATTGTGTGTACTGTCGCCATTTTGTATCATGACCAAAACTGATTCTCTGCTATTTCCAGGAAACGGCCCTCTCTAGGTTATGTTTCTTCGGAGCTGAGTTCTGCCACACTAGTGAATGCACTGTTCTTATTAGCGAAAACCTTTCCTTTAGATGTAAGCCTTCTCCCACTTGACTAGTGGCGGGCATAGGCGGAATGGCCTTGGCTGATAGATAATGTGTGCCCGGTCTCAGAACCGAAACTTACTTCTTTGTAATTTACTGTCCAGCTGTGTTACCCTGGAAAATTCCATGGTGGGCGTGTTTTCATTGATTCTGAAATGTACATAATGTATCGTTATGCTTGCTGAAGTCAGACTCTCTCTGCAACACTCTTAGCAACTGGGCAGACAGGGCTCCGCCCTGAGCGCACTTTGAATAAACTGTTATTGGTTTGTATTCTCTACTGTCTGACCGACTCTTCATTTCGTAGAAGGCAGAGGTGGTCGTGAGTGACCCGAGTGACCCAAATCGGGCCACTTCAGTTGGCGACGAACAGTGACTCCTTCGGGTGAGTGGCCCTTCCCCTTCCGCGGACAGGAGGGGGAGGTCGAGGCTATCGTCGGGTCGGACGAACGGATCAGGGATCCCTGTATGAGGAGCATTGATTACTTGCAGCTGCCCCTTCTGTCTGGCCGGTCGGTGCCTCGTCCAGTGGTCCTCCCGACTGGAGTCCTGAATGGCGTAACCCTTGGATCTGACTGTTTGGTCTGAAGAGTCGGCAGTGGAGAATAGGTTCGTTTTGGCCTGCATACATCAGGTGAGTCTGTTTTGGTTCTTTGTGGCTATGGTACCATTTTGGTTTGTATTTGGGATGGTCTAAAGACCATCTTTGGGACAACGACAATTGCAATTGTTTTGCTAGGCATAGAATAGTGAGACTGTTCTCTTTTGAAAATGCCTAGCTTTAGTAAAATATTTGCTTTGTGTTGTCGTTGTTGCTCTACTGATGCTCGATTGGAAGAAAGTCAGCCGGCGCCTCCAGAAGGCACTCCGAATTTTGATATGTATGTGAAGCATGGTCTTGGCCCTATTATGTTTAGTACATTATGGCACATATATATGAGGGACAATGCTGAATTGCAGTGGCCGTTGACGGGCCCTTTCGATGAACTAAAGTTTGAGTATTTACAAGAACAGTTGTTTAAGAAAAGAAGTAGGCGGTCTATGTTTGATTCCCTCAGAACGTGGCAAAAGGCAGCTAAGCAGAAACAAATGAAAGTAGAGAAAGAGGCCCGGATAGGGAGAATGCAGACGTTGACTCAGAAGGCTGTAGCATATGACAGGGAAAAGCAGGAGAAGGGTATTGAATGTGAAGATAGAAGGTTTCGATTACATATTGACAAATCATATGTGGCTCAGGAGGAAGATGATACTTTTGTGGAAGAATTGTTAGCTGCTCGATCCCCGCCTCCATAAGCCCCGCAGAGAATATATCCTACTGTTCCAGTGCCCTCACAGCCGCCTGTCACAGTTGCGTCTACTGTCTCTGTCCCTGTGTCCACTGTTGTTACGTCAATGGCTGTGGCTTCGGCTCCTCCTCCTCCTCTTTCTTCTGTTTCTTCGCTGTCTGTGGCAACTGTGGTTATTAGTACTCCTGCTGCACCTATTGTTTCAGCAACCCTTTCGCCAACTCTTTCCCCTGCGATACAACCACCAGCGACGATAGTGCCTGTTACTACTGTTGCCTCTCCCACTGTGGTTTTCCATCCTCCGACATTAGTAAGTAGTGGGACACCGATGCGTAGATTTGAGGATAGGGATTGGACGAAGTTTAGGGAACGCATGGGACCGTTAGTGAGGTCTGATGTAGGGGATGAAGAGAAAAAGGTAATAGCTAATCAGGCTGCGCAGTGGGCTCATAATCCTATTTATAGTGTGGAGGATGTCTGGGCGACTATGAGAGATTTTGAGCCTTTCATACAGCAGCATGCCCTTAAACACATGTCAGCAACTTTGATTGGTCTTTGGCAGCAGTATTTTGGAGCGGAGGCGCCCCAAATTCTATATGATATTAGCGACCGAGTGTATATTAGTGAATTGGGGCCAGAACAAGTTTTTGCTAATGTTACGATCATCATAGCTTACAGGGGGAGACTGCATGAGAAAAGCCCCAAGTCGGTATCCCAGTTTCCGATGAGAGAGGTTCATCCTATATATCCCCCAGAGAAACCAGAGGTGACAGATGGACGAGGTACTGTGACTCGAGCGGCAGTAGCAGCCCGGTTTCAAGAACAATGGGTTTATACTCCATGGAAAAGGAGTGAGGTTTTATCCCTTTAAACTCATTTGCTTGATCCTAGAAAGAATCCTACAGCTTATTATAAGGAGTTGACTGAGGCTGCTTCTTCGACGGTAATGACACTTGCTGATATTAAACTCATTTGCTTGATCCTAGAAAGAATCCTACAGCTTATTATAAGGAGTTGACTGAGGCTGCTTCTTCGACGGTAATGACACTTGCTGATATTGAAATGTTTTTTGGTCTTCTTGTTCAGGTTGATATTTAAGGCAAGTTCATACTCAAGATCATGTTCCAGAGCTTGGTGGTACTTGGGATCAAATTAAGGCATGGGACCAGGAAAGAAAGCCAGGTGATAAGCCTCGGGCAGAGATACTTGCTCTACCTGGCCGCATTATTACAAACATGCATTCTCTCTTTCCCCCTAGAAAAGTGGACTGGGATAAATTGTCATCTTGTCGACAAAAGAAAGATGAGAGTGTGTCTGATTTTTTCACTCGATTTGAAGGTACATTTTTGGATTATAGTGGACAGGATTTGTCTATTGAGGGAGGTGTTGGGTTGTTCGTTAATAGACTTGTTTCTGACCTGCTTCCTGAAATCGCAACTCGATTGCAAGCCTCTGAGAGTACCTGGTCCACCTCCTCTCCCTCCGTTATTTTGAATATGGCACAATATTATGAACATAGGGATAATGAGGAAAAGGAGAGGACAGAGAAGGGACATAAGGATTTAAAGACGAAGGTGTTGTTACAGCAGGCTTTTAGAGGGAATGGGAGAGGACATGGGGGTGCTGCTCGACAGCTTCCACGCACTAGTAGGCAGCCAACTACAATGCTTTTGGGTCCGAATCAGTGTGCGTACTGTAAAGAAGAGGGGCATTGGCGTAGCGAATGTCCTGTGCTTTTGCAGAAGGTAGCGGTCCCGAGAGGGTGAGGTTCTCGTGGTCGAGGTCGTGGAGCTGGTGGAGCTGATAGGACACAGAGCCTCACAGGGTCATTCCGATAATAAATATTTTGATGACCCTCGAGATGGACAGTACTATCATGATGATTATGATATGGATGAAGTGACAGGAATGTCCTCTAGCTAGGACAGCCAGGGGCAGAGTGAGGGACCAGTTCCGATACCTGTGGACCAGCGTGGTTTTATGTAACAGCAGAATTGCAAGGCTCAACCAAGGAGTTTTTGGTGGACACATGTGCGACAAAAAGTTCTGTTTCTCGAAATATGGTCCCTGGGGCGGCTCTGTCTGTCCATAATAATGTGTTGGTTGATTTCTCTGGTGTACCGGTTGTAAGCCCTATTTCAAAACCTCTTGCATTGACTATTGGCCCTTTCACTGTGGATTCGCCTTTCTTGCTGACATCTAATTGTGGGGAAAATTTGATGGGATTGGATTTGTTAAAGAAATTGCATGCCACTATTTATTGTTCTCCGGCAGGTGTTTATATGACAAGGGGTCCAGATGTAGCACGTGCTAAGCAGTGTTTGTCCAAAGATGCACCGCTTCCTGTTGAGTTTAAAGATGTGCCACCCACTCTGTGGGCGACAGGTGATACTGATGTGGGATTGTTCCAGATATCGCCGGTTTCGATACAGGTCAAGGATGGTGCTATTTTGCCTCGTATCCCTCAGTATAAAATACCGGAGGCAGGGGAGCGAGCTTTATTGCAAATTATACAGGATATGATTAGGAAGGGAGTGGTTGAAGAGACTACTGCTAACATTTTCAAAAGCCCTATTCTTCCAATTCTTTAAAGGGCGCCCCCAGGTTCTTCTGATGACCATGAAGATGTTTATTGTTTTGTGATTGATTGCGTGAAGTTAATAAAATAGTGGTCCCTCAGTTTCCAGTGGTTTCTGATATTACTACTCTTTTGACAATGATTCCTTCTACTGCTAAATTTTCTCTGTCATCGATTTGAAAAACGCATTCTTCAGTATTCCTATTCATCCAGATAGCAGGTACTTGTTTGGTTTTACTCTAGCTGGTAGAAGCTTTAGATTCTGTCGAGCTCCTCAGGGCTATACAGAAAGTCCGAGTATTTATAGTCGAGCATTAAAGAGTCAATTGGATTCCCTTTCACTTCCCCCAGGTAATGTATTGGTGCAGTACGTTGATGATTTGCTCATCGCTTCTGACACAGAACCAGGTTGCAAAGACAGTACGGTTAAATTGTTGTTGCATTTGGCCCAGCATGGCCATAAGGTGTCTCTTTCTAAATTTCAATATTGTCGACAGGAGGTCACCTACTTAGGCCACCTACTGTCGAAGGAGGGTAGGAGGTTGACCCCAGAGCGTATCAGTACCATTGTTGTCCACAAACTCAGAAGGATGTGGGCTCTTTCATTGGTATCACTTCCTACTGTCAGCAGTGGATACCTAGCTATTTGTTACCAATCAAACCCCTGCTTGCTTTAACATTAAAAGATGTGCATGAGCCCCTGCCTTGGACGCCTGAATGCCAGCAGTCTTTTGAGCAATTAAAAACTGCGCTTTGCTCGGCTCCGGTACTTGGCACTCCAGACTATACTAAACCATTTGTGTTGTACGTCCATGAGATGGCTAGTTGCGCGCTTTCTGTTTTAACACAAAAATTTGGAGATAAGCAATGGCTGTGTGCTTGTTTCTCTGCTGTCCTTGACCCTAGCGCACGAGCCCTCCCGAGTTGTCTAAGAGCGGTCGCGGCTGTGGCTGTCTCGATAAGACAATCGGCTGGACTGATACTTGATACTGACCTCACAGTCATGGTACCCCATGCTGTGGATACACTTTTGAATAAGACTAAGACACAGCACCTCATCAGTGCACGTCTGACTGGTTATGAATTAACTTTGTTTGCCAAACACATCACAATTAAAAGATGTGCCACTCTGAATCCAGCCACGTTACTATCCCTCCCTTCTGAAAACGATGCAGTTAATAAACACCATTGCATCTTCCGGACGGAAGAAGAGACGAAAGGACGGGTAGACCTGACTGATGTTCCCTTATCTGATCCATAAGGTGAAATATATGTTGATGGCTCTTGCTTTAAATGATCAGATGGCACTTCAACTGCTGCATATGCTGTTACCACGCTGTGTACAATAGTTGAGACATCACAAGTTCCCTATCAGTCGGCCCAAGCTGCCGAGCTCGTTGCCCTAATACGAGCTTGCGAATTAAGTGAGGGACTGGTTGTTAATATTTATACTGACAGCCAATATGCCTTCGAAGTCGCGCATAATTTTGGGCGACTCTGGGCTGAGAGAGGGTTTCTTACTTCTCATGGCACCAAACTCCAGCATGGGCACCTCATATTGCAGCTTCTGTCTGCTTGGACCCTCCCTAAGAAGTTGGCCATAGTGAAGTGTAGTTCTGACCAGAAAATCACTGATGATGTAGGTAGGGGAAATGCTTTTTCAGATCAGACAGCTAAAGAAACGGCCCGGACCAAAATAAAAAAATGTTTGTAGCAGGCCCTGCTAGGTGGGTGCCTGAGGTTACTATGTTCGAAGACACACTTGAGAATGTGAAGGAGATTCAAAATGAGGCCACAACAGAAGAGTTAACAGTATGGCAAGAAAGTACGGCACAATTGAACGATGAGGGATGTTGGATTGACAAGTCAGGAAAGCAGAGATGGATGTTGCCAGATGCATTTGTTCTTCCTGTGGTTTCAATGGCCCATGGCCTAGTCCATATTAGTGCTAAGGGTATTTGCAAGTTGTTAGATCATGTATGCCAGAAGGATAATATTCCAAAGACTGCTGCGCATTTAGTGAAGTACTGCATGGTGTGCATGATGCACAATCCAAGGAAAGGAACTCCTACCCCACCGGGCACTTTTGCACCACCTACTTTTCCTTTTGAGGTCCTTCAGATGGATTACATCAAATTAGATAGGTGCAATAATTTGAAGTATGTTTTAGTGGTTGTTTAGTGGGTCGAAACTTAGTGGGTCGAAACTTATCCTACTAAAGACAATACAGCTGTTACGACTGCAAAGGTATTCCTGAAGGAGTTCTTTCCTCGTTTCGGCTTGCCCCGTTTGATTTGGAGTGATAACGGAAGTCATTTTAATGCCCAGGTGATTCGGCTGATTTGCGATGGGTTACATACAAAACAGAAGTTTCATGCTGCCAATCACCCACAGTCAGCGTGTTTGGTTGAGAAGTACAAAGGTACTCTCAAACTGAAATTGGCAAAGATTCAGGAGACAACAGGGTTACAGTGGCCAGATGCTTTACCATTAGCTCTTTTGTCGACAAGAACAGCACATTCTAGGACAGGATTGTCACTGTACGAGGTCGTGTTTGGACGCCCGGCAAACGTCTGGGGCGTCCCGCGCCCTCGGCAGTTCTCAGATATTTAGTATCCATTGTTGATCGATTACCTTTGCCAGTTAACTGAAAATCTGCGTTCAATTCACCAACAGGTCCAGGAAGCGCTGCCAGCCACACCAGAGGGGCCTGGACATGACATTCAGCCAGCGCGATTTCATCCTGATCCGTAATTTTCAGAGGAAGAAGAGTTTAGAGCTGCATTGGAAGGGACCAGAACAGATCCTCTTGGCTACACGTACCGCAGTCAAGGTCGCCGGCCGTAAGAATTAGGTGCATGGCACTAATTGCAAATGGGTGCCCCTGCCTTTGCCTTATGACCAATGGATTAAAGACAGAGTAGGGGATACTGAGTGTGAAATGGTGCCTCAGTTTGTCCCCTTCAGTGATGCCAGGCTGACTTGGACCAAAACGGATGAGGAGAATGATGAAGTGCTGAATGCAGCAGTTCCACCGGAGATACGAGCTATCCAGGAACCCCTTTTTACTGATCCATCTGTGCCTGGAGTCACCAGGTACAATCTGCCACCTCGGTTGAGGAATAGTGCACGAAAGGAGAAGTCAGACTAGATAGGGATGGACTGTGCAAGGTAGGTTGTACTTTGCTGTAGTACAAACGGAGTTAGTTGAGGGTGATGTCAGCTTTGTGCACTGCTTGAACATAGATAGGATAGATCGAACGTGCTCCCTTGGAGGGGGGTACATTATCCTGATCGACGTGGGATACATCGCGAGCTTAGGACAGAGCAAGCTCCACCGCCGGTGCTCAAGAGCACCAACGTTTTTGATGAACAATAGGAGCCTGTACCAGTGAGGCTCTGATGGACACTGGGAACTTGTACACTTCTCTTGCTGGAAATTTGTCCTCTTGCTTTCTTATTCGCTATGCACCCTTTTGGCAGAATGGTTGCTGACGAAGAGCAGCCAGTAATTCCTCTTGTTCATGTACGAAAAGTTTGGTCTACTAAGCAAAAGGTGCTCTGCGCTGTTCTGGTGTTATTGTTGTTGTTGATTTTGGGTGGGGTGTCTTGGGTTTTAGAATGTGATCAGAATGCATCATCCTGTACTGCATATAAGATTGTTTCTCAAGTTCGCACAAAAAGGACAATCCCAACCAATGTATTTCTAGATACACACAAGAAATTTTTTGGTGAAGGTACAGCTTGTTACCCAACTGAATCTGTCACAAGTTTATGGACTGCATACCCATTGTCACTGGTTAATTATACATATGTTCGTCCACCCCAATTTGTAGAGGTAAAGAGTGAGTTCGGGATGGGATATCCCGGTCCTTGTATGTATTACAGGAAGCCACGAGGGAAGGGATATCCAGGTTGCAACACTAATATGTATTGTGACAATTTGTATATGGATGAACAGAACATTACCTTAGTAGGCTGGCATTATCAAGATTTGACAGTTACCCGAAAGGCAGGTTATTATCCTGCATGTGTCCGATAGTAAACAGTACAGACGCTTTTCTATACGTAAATTGTTCTGGAATAATACTGTTCAAAAATACAATGTCTTTAGTGAAAAAGAAGGATCCAAGTACAGTAGGAATGAACATCAGATATGCTCCTGTAGATCATCAAGGTCCACTTTATGCCCACCCAGGATTTTATTTTCTGTCCAATGGTACTTACTCGAATGTTTATAATGGTACAGAGGACGTTGCTTTAGGAATGGTGCTCCCTCTTGCTGTACCCTGCAAGTATAGAAAACCGAATATAAGATGGGTTAAAAGGACTTTGACCAAGGAATTTTGTGACGGAGTGACAGACCTGGAAGTCAATAATTATAGTAATGGTATCACCTTTGGGTATATTATTTCCTCCATTATTACCTTTGGTGGTACCGCAATGGCCAGGGGGGAAAGGGCTAGGGAATATTTTGGATGTAAGCTGCAGATACTGTCTAATTCCACAGTAGTGGCTTTGCGTGACATCACCACCCAATTAGAAAGTGTGCGAATATATTCTGAGCAAACTAGATATGCAGTTGATTTCATCCTAGCTAAGAGCGGTGGTGTATGCGCGGTAGTAGGAGACCAGTGTGTAGTCGGGATCACTGATATGGAAAAGAATATTACCCAACATATTTTAGATATTTTGGAGAATGTTAAAGGAGTGGAGAGCGGAAATTGGAGTTGGTCCCTCTTTGGTGGATGGGGTTGGATCCTTGAAAGGGTGATCTATTTCATTGTGATTCTGATTGTTTGCTGCGGTCTGGTACAGTGTCTCCCCTTATGTTGCTTTTATTGCACCACCCTTCTCGCCCCTAAGAGAATATCAATCCATGATACCAATGCAACAATTATGATCCAAAAGGAAGTGAACGATTTTATGCAGATAGACAAGGGTATTTTTGAGACCTCCTTACTGTTTCTCCCCCTGAAGCTGAAGATATGGAATGCTCCTAAATCTATTTACCATGTTTTATTGAATGATATGTCTTTTGTTACCATATACAATTGCTTAGCTCATGCTAAAAGGAGGGCCTGTTGGAATAAAAAATGATGCTTCTGTATTTTTTTACGTAAGTTAGCATTTGCGGCTCCATTTTGTGTACGGGCGCCATTTTGTATCATGACCGAAACTGATTCTCTGCTATTTCCGAGAAACGGCCCTCTCCAGGTTATGTTTCTTTGGAGCTGAGTTCTGCCACACTAATGAATGCACTGTTCTTATTAGCGCATACCTTTCCTTTAGATGTAAGCCTTCTCCCACTTGTCTAGTGGCAGGCACAGGCGGAATGGCCTTGGCTGATAGATAATGTGTGCCCGGTCTCAGAACCGAAACTTACTCCTTTGTAAATTACTGTCCAGCTGTGTTACCCTGGAAAATTCCATGGTGGGCGTGTTTTCATTGATTCTGAAATGTACATAATGTATTGTTATGCTTGCTGAAGTCAGACTCTCTCTGCAACACTCTTAGCGACTGGGCAGACAGGGCTCCGCTCTGAGCGCACTTTGAATAAACTATTATTGGTTTGTATTCTCTACTGTCTGACCGACTCTTCATTTCGTAGAAGGCAGAGAGGTGGTCATGAGTGACCCGAGTGACCCGAATCGGGCCACTTCCTTCACCCTGGCACAGCCCCCTAAAAAGAAGTGCAGTTTAGTCTTCAGGTGACAGTACTTTAAAGTTAATAGTACCTTTCCTTTGCCTCAATAAGAATCATCTTTTCCTTTGATGTCCTTTAAAAGTAACAATGGTTGGATTCTGGAGTGTCAAGGTGGGCTCACATCCTTTCTGTTGGACATAGTGTCCGTCCTGTGGAGTCTGGTCTTCTTCAGGTGGGGGTGGGGGGAAGCACCTTAAAATCAGGTAGTGAATGGGTCACATAAACATGCACTGAATTTTGATTGCTGCAATGTGTTTATCAACTGCCTTGTTATATGAAGTTGATGGGTGTTTACATAACATGATTTATATTATAAAGCTAATGTATGGCGTAAATGATTGCATAAACTGTACCAATGGTTTATAGTATTGAACATACTGCTGCAGAAGGTACACAATCGGGGTCTTTCTGGAGCTTGAATGTACTGCTTGCATTGAATACAGCAGGTTGATAAAGGTGTTGCCAAATTGTAATTACAGGTACTAGGATGTGCTTATATGTTGCACTGTTTGACTGTCACTCAGAAAGGGGTGTCAACAAGCATTGGGTTTGCTTTTTGAAGTGGGGAAAGTAACTGCTACATCTTCAAAAGTGTCTGTAGGAAGAATGTTAAAAGCCACATTTCTTCAGAGCTGAGTTTAAGATTATTTCCACTGGTTAGATTCATGGATTGCTATTGCAAAAAATCTCTACCTGCTATATTCCATAAAATCCTGCATGAAAAATTTACTTTGACTTAGGGGCATGTTTACAAAGAAATGATGCAGCGCGGCACTGCAAGCAATTTAGCAGTGTTGCGTTATTTAAAAAATTGAGGGATGTGTCATATTCACTAGAATACGGCGCACCCTTGTGTTTTCCCTTGCACCAGCACTAAAAAAGCTGCCTAGCGCCAACGCAGACACCCTTGCGCTATGATGCAAGGCTGGCTGCATTGCAGAGCTGATTGTTTATGTGCAAGAAGGGACACCTTCCTGCACATAAACAATCATTAAAGATGATTTGCTTCTTCCTAGCACACATAGAAAGAGTACAAAACGAGGAGAAATAAAAGTATTTCTCCCTGTTGCACCACTTTAACGCCTGCTTTTCAATTGCGTTAGTTTTTGGTGCCACCTCAGATTTACAGATCCCTGTAAATCTGAGGCAGCATCAAAGAGCAATGGGTGTTGCAGTGGAACACCCACAGCAACACCCATTACATGCCCCTTTCACGCAAAGTGATGTGTGAAAAGGGGCCGTATTTACAAGGCCATGAAAAGCCACGCAGGATGGCTTCGCGTGGCCTTGTAAATATGGGCCAGCACACAGCAATACCAGAGCATCAAAAAAAGTGACGCTCCGATGGTGCTAGGGGCTTGAAAATATGCACCTCAATCTTTTACTTTTTCCCTTTCTAATTTATTTTGAATGTACCTCTGCTTTTCTTCTACTTGCCTATTCTGCTTATAAGCTTCTCAAAATCCCTCCCGTGGCTGTTTTAAGATTTTTTGAAATCATAACAATATTAATTCAAGCAAGCATTTGTTTCTCACATAGCTTCACACATTATTCACTAATGTACCACAAAGAGAGTGGATTAAATGTAAGGAATGTTCCTTTAGCATGCAAGACTGACCCCAATAACCGACTGACTACTAACTTTGGGCAACTAACTACTCATTATAGCACACTTCAACGCCTGATCAGGGTAGTAAGCTCTACATAAATACAATTTCATTTCAATTCAATACATTTTATGCGTGCATCTACCACCACATTTAGCAGGTGATGTTTTCTTTTTCTTCTATTTTTTTTGCAGCATGTGCTTGTAATAAAATAATTAAAAACAAGGTTTCCAGGATAGAATTATTGGTTTCTGTCAATCTTTGCTTTAAAAAGTGGAATATATCCTCTGCGAAACGGGGCACAACAGAATTTGTAGAATGTGTGCTGAAAGTGGGTGGGGGCATGGCCAACCACCATGTAGTAAAGAGCCTTCTTTCACAGCTCTCTGGCTCCCCCAAGCATGTTTCTCAATTCCCTGACTCCACGGGTCTGAGTTTGATCGAGGTGCCCTGGGGAGCCTGCTAAGGGTGCTGAGCAGCGGGGCTCCATCTGCCTCTGAGGTAGGAGCCAATGCTTGCGGAGCCAAGATGGAGGCCGAGCTTGCCTGATTACGGAATCTACTTTGTGCTACACTAGACTTGGGTAGATTCCCTCTCTTTGGAGGAATTCTGCAACATGTCTGGCCTGAGTTTGAACTGGTCCAAATCCTGTAGATATATATTCGCTATGATTCAAACTGTATGACTAGACCATTCCCACTAGGCACTGTCAATTAATGGGAGCTGAAAATGACAAAATATGTGGGTGTGTGGATATATAGGTCAGAGAATAGCTTACTGGAGGGGAATGTCATGGCAGCGTTGAGAACTCTTCAGCAGTCCATAACTTTCTGAAATACAAAGCCGATCTCGTTTTTGGGCAGGATTGCTTTATCAAAAATTATCATGCTGCTGAGGCTACTGTAGTTTTTTGCTCTTCTCCCCATTCAGATACCTAAGTCAGTATTTCATGAGAAGGATACAATGTTTGTAATGTTAATCTAGGTCGGTGAACAGGCACAGGATAGCATTATCAAACCTGCAACTTCCGACGGATAAGGGAGGCCTAGTCGCCCCTGACTTTGGACTCATTTAGCTGCCCAGCTACAATGGGCATGTAAATGGGGTGAAACCATATGGTAGGGAATGACCAAGAATGACCGAGGCATCCCCTCTAAAGCTCCCCGGCCTCAGATGCTGCTCAACCCTTTTAAAAAATCACTTGTCAGGTACAGGCACAGTTTACACCAGACATTCCAGTTTGTTTGGTCTCACGGTTTGCAAAGAACTCACATGTGACTGCCTTATACAAAAGAAATACCTATAACGTCCCTATTGGTTTGGCCTCATCAAGGTCTTTGGAAATAATTGTATGCATGGGCTGAGAGGGGCCTCGCTCTGAGGGTGGTCTGTTTCCAGGAGATGCCAGTAAAGATTTCCCTGAACTCCGAGAGGATTATAACCTAGCACAGGAACACTTTCTGTTGCATTCCACTCTAATGGGATGGTGCGAAAATGACCAATATCTCTTTTCCAGTGAGGGGACGTTGAGTTGAAACATGGCTGACACCTAAGAACAACAGCCACCTGTGTCAGCCATGTTTCAACTCAACTTCCCATCACTGGCAGAGAGACATTGGTCAAGGTGGGGGAGAGAAGTGTTTCAAATGACCAAAACTACCATCAGGCCTTGTACTCCAAACTACAACCACCTGTGTCAGCCATGTTTCAACTGAACTTCTCCTCACTGACAGGGAGACATTGGTCGGGGGGAGAGTGTTTGAAATGACCACAACTACCATCAGGCCTTGTACTCCTAACTCCAAACTACAGGCACCAGCGTCAGCCATGTTTCAACTCAACTTCCTCTCACTGGCAGGGAGACATTGGTTAAGTGGGGGGGTGGTGTCTGAAATGACCACAACTACTATCAGCCCTTGTACTCCTAACTACAACCAACTGTGTCAGCCATGTTTCAACTCAACTTCCCCGTACTGGCAGTGAGACAATGGTCACAGGGGTGAAAGAGTGTTTGAAATGACCACAACTACCATCAGCTGATGTTCTCCTAACTCCAAACTACAGGCACATGTGTCAGCCATGTTTCAACTCAACTTCCCCTCACTGGCATGGAGACATTGGTCAAATGGTGGGGAGGAGTGTTTGAAATGACCACAACTACCATCAGCCCTTGCACTCTGAACTCCAAACTACAGGCACCTGTGTCAGCCATCTCTCTACTAAACTTCCCCTCACTGGCAGGGAGACATTGGTCAAGTGGGAGAGAGGAGTGTTTGAAATGACCACAACTACCATCAGGCCTTTTACTCTAAACTACAACCACCTGTACCAGCCATGTTTCAATGCAACTTCCCCTCACTGGCAGGGAAACATTGGTGGGTGGGGAGGAATATCTGAAATGACCACAACTACCATCAGGACATGTACGCCAAACTACAACCACCTGTCTCAGCCATTTTTCAACTCAACTTCCCCTCACTGGCAGGGAGACATTGGTCAAGGGGTGGGGGGGCGGATGAGTGTTTGAAATGACCACAACTACCATTAGGCCTTGTACACCAAACTACAACCACATGTGCCAGCCATGTTTCAACTCAACTTCCCCTCACTGGCAGGGATACATTGGTCAAGGGGGGAAGGAGTGTATGAAATGACCACAAGTGTCATCAGGCCTTCTAACTCAAGCTTACAAAAACAGTCACCTGTGATGTACATCAAAAACCATTTTTCTCACATCTTAATATGGAGTGTAAGGTCAAATTTACTGAGCTATGTATGCACAACTCTTTGCTCTTACATGTGTGTCTACTTATGCTGATTTACCCCAGACTCTTGACTAGAAAATAATGAGCACATTACTGACACCATGACTAATCTGTACTTAAAATCCCACAATTTATTGAAGGTAAGGGTGTCACTTCAATGTTACTGGTGATACATTGAAAATGCACAGCACACAGAAATAACAACAACCACAAATTACCAATTAATATGTAAGTACGTCCTGACAATAATTTAAATTTTGAACTCAATAATCCTCAAGTGTCATCTACAGAGTGTCAGGTCCAAGTCAATGTTAGTAGCCATGTTACAATCCAAATAGTGATAATGACCATATCAGCACGGAGGTGGAGCAAGACCATAATCCACATTGTCATAAAGTTGCATTGTTTAGTCAAAATAAATGCTAACATAATGGGGATAGGTGCCAATTCCTCCATCTAAATCTGTTTTTGTTCCAGGCATTTATTCAATGTATACTTGTTGAGGTACAATGTATAATCACATAATTGACTGTGACATATCTATACCAACAGGGCGATCTGGGAACACCTCCAGACTGAAACCAGCCAGCCTTAGTCTCCAACCTAGAATGAGCTCTCCGGCAATGATGACTCTCCTGAACACTTGGACAAGGAGGAGAAACCTGGCCCATCAGGTGTGGCTGGGCAGACGGCACCAGTATGTCCAGCAGGTTCCACTGTGACATCTCTCACCTCAGCTACCAACTCCCAGCTGACACCTACCCCAACAGACACACAATCTTCCACTAGCCACAACATCACCATTGTACCACAGTCTACTCTGGAGTTGACGAACCCAAGCACAATCAATGAGGGTGGAGGATCTGGTTTGACTGTGAAAGCACAAACTGTGCCAGCTCATGGAGGTAGGGGTGGTGGGACGGGACGTGTGGGCCCACAGCTGGTGCCACAGATGCCCAGGCCAAACTCACCCGAGTAATGGATGCCTATGAGGGGTACCAGGGAACAATGGGCCAGGTTTTTCAAGAATTCCGGGACATCAAACAACTGCAGGTGTATTTAGAGCACTGCCCAGAACGACACAATGACCAAATGGACGAGGTCATAGGGGTGCTGAGGGACATCAGTACCACCCTCCGCCAGGCATTTTCACACACAAGTACCCCTCCCTGTGGGACAGTACATCTGTTCCATCAACATCTGCGCAAGCCACAGGGAGGGACAGTGAGCCAGGTTGAGAATCCTCAGTACATCAAAAAACATATTGGAGCATTAGAGGGATAGTAGCCAGGTTGCCCTCCACTCACTGATCCAAACACAAATGACCTGGTTACATAGAACACTGCAGCCTTTCAATGTTATATCAACAAAAAAAAGGGGGGCGGGTTCTCTTTTGAATGCATCTACTCCTATGTCATGCTACACTTATTCAGCAGTCGTGCCTGACCCCAAGTGTTCTTTTTTCTAAAAGTTTACAGTTTGTCAACTCACCACACACATCCTCACATCAATCACAGAATGGAAAAAAGGTGTGAGAAGTCAGAAAGTACCTCACGTCATGTAAGCACCACCTATAGAGCTGCTGGTTGGTACTCACCAGTATACTCACGTTGACATCATTGGTAACTTTCATGACAAGAACAGAAAAAGGGGATAGTGAATTTTTTTTTGCCCAAATCTTGCAATCGTGTGAAGAAAGGTGAAGGAAAATCAGGACCCATAAAGTGTAACAGAAAGCACTTTGCTAAACTAAAATGAGTTGTGGCTCACTTTTTGTTATACATACTTTAATTTCCACAGTGTCCACACTCAGGTTAAAAAACGCCATGTTTAGACCATCTTTAATTGGAACTGCCGACATGTTTCATTGCCATATAGATTTTTGGCAATTTCATCAGGGCTCGGGGACGCATCTCCACCTCACTGATGCTTTGAAAATGATCTTTGGTGGTTGACAAAAAAGACAGATTGTGCCAGAGACATAAAACACATATATGTATTACTGTTCTGTGTCGACATTACCACACTATTGTAGAAGTGTGTATAGTTTGTGCCATAATTACCAAGTGGTTGCCCGGTTGACTCCTACCAGCAACTCACTCAGAAGGGGAATTAAAAACGAGTTTTAGGGGGCGTGGCTAAGCACCGAAGCGTAATGGCCGCCTAACGCTGTAGCTCCGTAAACCCTGTCCCCACACGCCTATCCGCCACACTGATCCGCTCCCCCCGAGGAGGAGAAAAGACACCGGAGGCATACCGGAGGGGATTCCCTCGGACCCCGAAACCAGCGAACGTCTGTGCCCCGAGAAACCGGAGCAAACGGAGTGGGGCCTATCCGCAGTGCTGAAACCGGGGAGCACAGTGCCGGTGAGGCCGCGGCGGTGAGGGGACGGAGCCGCCTTTCCCGGCCGTAGCCACGAGCCTGGCGAAGGGCCCTGAGAATCACCTGCGCTCTGCGGCGGCATCGGCGGAGTGGGCGTCAGGCGGTCCAGGCAGGAAGCACCTGTGGCAGCCCTCACCATCCCGAGGATCGACTCGGAGGCCTGAGACGCCATTGCTCCGCGGGGCAGGACCGGAGTACTGCGGCGTGACCTGGAGGTGAGGCGGGGGGCCCGAGTGTCTTGGGGCGGTGTCCCCGAGTGAAATCATCGGTGGACCTTGTCCTTTCCCCCCCCCTCGCTGAAGTGTCCGCAACCAGCTGCGGGTCCTGTTTCCCCCCCCCCCCTCACTGGCATACTGTGAGGTGGCGCCGGGGACTCATAGCCACAGCCCAGTCGAAGAGAAGAGGAGAGTGTTTGAGCCGGCCGGCCCTGCGCCTATCACCAGTGGGCCTCTGCAACAGCTAGCAGGGTGAAGCGAGTGCTGGGCTCCCCCATATGGTGCCTCCTGAATCAGCGCTGCCACCATAAAGTGATCTGGGTGCGCGTGGACCACATACCGAGATCCTACAGTCGTGGGCCCCCTCCCCCGCCTACACCATTAGACTACTGGCCGGGCACATTACCAGTCAGCACCCCCCTGACTACCGGGGCCATAGACGCCTCGTTTAATTCCACCACAAGCCCTTTGTGCGACGAGGAGCGGACACAATGGAGAAAAGCAAGCCCCCAGGAACGAGAGGGTCTAAACCAACGCAGACCAATAAACTCGATCGATACACGATGCCCAAAGACATGCTGCAGGGCCGTCAATCCAGAGGCACACCCCTGGGGGACCCAGAAGAAGAGGAGCGAGAACTCTCCCTTAAAGACGTCATGGAGGCCATCACAAGCGTCAAGACCTCTCTTGAACATAAAATGGACACTATCGCGATTGACGTAAACCTAATAAGAGCAGACCTAGCCACATTTAAGGAAAAGGTCAAACAGGTGGAAATCGCTACGACCAGCCTGACGGGAGACGTCGCACAGCTCCAGGGGAGGTCTCGGACCTACAGGATTTCCGTAAATTCACGGAAATGAAACTGGATGATTATGAAGGGCGCCTACGCCGCAACAACCTACGCATTCTGGGAGTTCCGGAACGGGCGGAGGGGCAATCTCCGGACCTCTTCGTGGAAGACCTTATCCTAAAGCACCTCCAACCCAAGGGCCTCAGCCGATTTTTTGTTATTGAGAGGGCCCACAGGGTACCGGGGGCGTCCGAAACCCGGGGCTCCTCCGCGCCCTATGCTGGCGAGAGTGTTGAACTTCCGGGACAGGGACGTAATTCTCCAAAATGCTAGGACAGGAGCTCCACTCCACTATGAAAACGCAGGCATCACCTTCTTTCCAGACTTTACACAGAGAGTGCAAAAGATGAGGCGCACCTTCCTTGTGGTGAAGAGGGAGCTTCGAGAGCGGGGCCTGAGGTACTCCATGTTGTTTCCGGCACGTTTGCGGGTCGAGGCGGAGGGGCGGACGTGGTTTTTCGAGCAACCTGAAGAGGCAGCTGACTGGCTTGAAAGCAGGAAGATTCCGGGCCCACCGGATAGTCACCCCAGAGAGGAGACTTCGCTGACCCCTACAGGATGAGACACGGTGGTGGAGAATGGATGTCACTGGGACATTTTGGCCCTTATCCGAGCTAGGTTAAGCACTGGGCGGCTGCGCATTTGATCTGGAGGGGACTTCTTCGGGACTGTTTAAACTCCAACCCTCGAGGGGTGCCTTTTCCTTGGGGTTACAGACTTTACTTTTTACAGGGGGCAGAGATACGGACAGCCACACCCCTATTTTTTTCTACCTTTAGTTTTTTGCTAGGGCGACAGGCACTCTGCAAGTTTGAAATGGGCAGTTCTACGCCCAGAGTGCAGGGCAGCAGGGAGGGGGTTGTTGGGTGGGGGAATTTTTGTTCATAATTTGTTGGAAATTTTGCATCGGTGTCAATTATGGTTTCTTTCACAGAGGGGATGTCGACTTTGTTTCTCCTGGCATTTTAAAATCTATCAAGTTGTACGACAGAGGTTATGGGGGACGGGACAATTAAGGTATTAAGTTGGAATGTCAACGGGCTTGGGGACAAGATTAAGCGGAGCATAGTTCTCCAGTACCTGAAACAGAGATCTCCAGATATTGTCCTGCTCCAGGAGACGCACCTGGTTGGTAATCTGTGTAAAGCAATGCATAGGGGAGGATACAAAATGGTAGCACACGCGGGGTTCACGTCTGGCTCCAGAGGGGTGGGCATTATGATGAAAAACACACTCCCCCTCGCTATAAGTTCCACATGGGCGGATGACCGGGGCAGATACGTTGGTATTACGGGAACTTGGGAGGGCCGTCTTATCTCTCTCATGTCCATCTATGTTCCGCCAGGCCTACAGGGCACCACCTTTGCGGACCTGGGTAAGGTCCTCCTCTCCATTCCAGACGGCCTTGTGGTCCTCGGAGGGGACTTCAATGCGGTGGTCTCGGGCACCCTGGACCGCCATCCCCCGCGTGAGGTGGGGTCCGCTTCCCGCTGGCTACCTGACTTCCTAGAAACTATGGGGCTAGTTGATGGTTGGAGAACTTACCATCCAGACCAGATACAGCACACCTTTCACTCCGGGGCGCACCATACCCTTTCCCGCCTAGACTACTGTTTGCTGCCAGCCGCACAAGCATCCCTCATACACGAAATCAAACATCTCGCGAGAGGCATCTCCGATCACTCACCGATATGGCTCCGCATGGTCCTCCATCAGAACAAAGTAGGAAGACTAGCCCCAATCAATCCCTGGTATCTCCACAATCCCAAAATCCGCACAGCCCTTATTGAAGCCATGGATAATTATTTCTTAGATAACGAAGGGACGGTCTCCTCATCCAAGTCCCTATGGGAAGCATTTAAGACTGTAATCCGGGGACAGGCGCTATCGCTGATCTCGGGTGCGAAGAAAGAAAAACAGAAAGAAGTTTTGGACATCGAGGCTGAAATCGATAGACTGGAGAGTGAACTGGAGTCTGGGGTGACGCCAGAGAAGCTTCACCTCCTGAGCCTGAAGCAGCACAGCTATAAGGCCTTAGTCACAGACAAAGCCAAAAACCTGGGGAGGGAGCGGCTGGGTAGACTCTACGACCTGGGTGACAAAGCAGGGAAGCTTATAGCATGGCTAGATAAACGGGAATGGGCGAGCAGGCTGGTGCCAGAGCTTAGAGTAAAAGGGGACATACCCGTCACGAATCCACAAGAGATAGTCGATAGCTTTGCCAGCCATTACCAAACGGTCTATACGACAGTGGCCCCCTATACGGAGGAGGACTCTCAAGAACTGTTGCATGACATCAAACTCCCCCGCCTCTCCTTAGAAAATCGGGATTTCCTGGACAGTGACTTGACCCCAGATGAGATAGCGCAATCGATCCGTTCATTAAAATCGGGAAAGGCACTCGGCCCCAATGGATTCCCCATCGAGCTCTATAAGCTGCGACCCGATAAACTCTCCCCTACTTAAAATCTATGTTTGAGGAATCACTGGAGACGGGCATGCTTCCCAGGGAACAGAGGATAGCCACCATAGTTACCATCCATAAAGACGGGAAACCCAGAACAGACTGCAGTTCCTACCGGCCAATTTCCCTCCTAAACGCCGAACCAAAAATCCTCGCCAAGCTCCTGGCCAATCGCTTGGTCAAGGTCATTAGTGCCTTAGTACACCCAGATCAATCCGGCTTTATGCCGCACAGGAACACGGCCCTGAATCTGCGTCGAGTCCATGGGGTAGTAGCTAGAGCACATACTCTCCGAGAGCCAGCAATGATCGCGTCTCTGGACGCAACCATGGCATTCGACACTATTGAATGGCCTTACCTTTGGGCAGTATTGGCCAAAATGGGTTTCGGCCCTAACTACATAAACTGGGTACGACTTCTGTATAACGAACCCCTAGCCCAAGTGGTGGTCAACAATAAGTTATCAGCTACCTTCCAGCTGAGTCGGGGAACCCGTCAGGGCTGCCCGCTTTCGCCTCTCCTCTTCGCCCTGGCCCTGGAGCCTTTGGCAGCCTGGATCCGTAGAGATCCCAGGATACGGGGATTAGAATGGTCTCCCGGCTGGGAGGACCGAATCTCCCTCTACGCAGACGACCTGTTGCTTTATTTGGCCTCTCCTAGGAAATCCCTTATAGTGATCTTAGATATCCTGGCGGTATTCGGACGATACTCTGGATTCTCTATCAACTGGAGTAAGTCGCTTTTGTTTCCTCTGTGGGGCGATCCACCCGTCCCTCCCAAGAACTGCCCCATACAAATCAACACGGCAGGCTTCAAATACCTGGGGATTTTCATTTCGCTAGATCCCGCAATCCGGTATACTCAAAACCTTCTCCCCCCTTCGTAAACTTAAAAGCGATATTGCCAACTGGAGGTCGCTACCCCTCTCCCTTCTGGGCAGAGCCGCCCTATTCAAAATGATGTCCCTGCCTAGATTCCTATACACCTTGCAAAACACCCTGGATCCTGTTCCCGCCAAATATTTCAAGGAAATTGAGGGCCTGCAGAGAGACCTGTTGTGGGATGGAAAACCTCGAATCGCCCTGACCAAACTAACACTGAATTGGTATGACGGTGGTATTAGCCTCCCAGATATCAAGAAATACTACTGGGCGGCTCACCTAGCAGCCATCAACCACGGCATGTATGGCCGTGCAGACGATCCCGGATACGCCATGGATAAATGGCTCCTCCCAGATGGTAATTATAACAGGGCGCTATACTCACGGCCCAGACGATACACCTTGACTGGCCCCACCAAACATTCTGTCCAGATCTGGCATGATGTTATCGCCTCACTGGGATGGAAAAACACGCTGACATTAGCCACTCCACTTTGGGACTCAGAAAGATTGGGCGACTTATGGAAATCGAAGGGCTTTGACAGATGGGACCTTATCGGTATCTCACACATTAGGGACCTTTGGGGGGCTGGAGGGGTTAAATCCTTTGACACGCTCCAGGCGGACTACGATCTAGCAGCCACCGAGTATTTCCGATACCTGCAGGTCCTGCACTCACTGCAATCTTTGCTGCCTAAGGGGACGTCCCTCCAGAGGCCTCTCCGCTGGAGGACAGAATATTAGACGGCCACCTTCCCGAGAAAACCATCTCCCTGATTTACAAAAAGTTAATCAACAACATGGAGAGTCCCCTTCAATCACTCCGTGAGAAATGGACGCAGGATGGGGTGGAGGTGGATGATAAGGACTGGCAGCTGGCGGTGGCTTCCCCCAGGGAGGTTGCTATCCCGGCACGTTTGAGGCTGGTACAGCTTAAAATCCTCCACAGAATTTATATGACAGGACCCCGTTTGGTACACATGGGATGGTCAGATAATGGGAACTGTAGGCGGCAATGTGGTCACGTAGGGACATTCATACACATAATTTGGGAGTGCGAACATATCATATCCTTCTGGCTCAAGATCCATGACACTATTAATGCGGTACTACAGGTTCACCTCCGCCCGGAGGCACGACGATGCCTTCTCAATCTGTGGGAACCTACGGATCTCAACACAAATCAGACACGGTGGGCTACACTGGGGTTCATGCTGGCAAAACGCAACATTGCTCAACTATGGGGGGCCACACTATCACCCACACTGGCAGCATGGGAGAAGAACCTTGACTGGTGCATGTTTCGGGAGAAAACAGTCTACCTGGCAAGAGGGTGCCCCAAAAAATGGTCTCGGATATGGAGCCCCTGGAATACCTACCGGGGAGAGATCTGTATGCCTCCTGATTGTCCCGAACAAAATGACCCCCACACCCTGTCACATTCCTCTATCATGTAGAAAGCCGACGTATTTCCTCCTGTACCGACTGTAATGTATGATTTGGCGAACCCTCTGTAATGTTTATTGGAACCGATGTATGTTTAATAAAAAGAATTATAAAAAAAAAAACGAGTTTTAGTAACTTTTTCCCTTCAGGTAGAGAGCAGCCACCCGTTGTAATCCTGTAAATACATATACGCAATATTTAGCCATCATGAACTGGTGCCAGTATTTTAGTCATCCTGCCGTCATCATCGGTACTCAATTGAGAAGCTACGGGCATTCGCAACACAACCGAAACAAATCCTAAGCAGAGCACGACATCAAACCTTTCCTATGTCGCCCACATCCGCTTTGGTGTTCTGGAGCCCTGCTCTATATTTAGTCATTTAAAATTAGAGACGCGCACTATGCCATGCCAAGGACTTGCCTCTTGTCACTCACCGCTAAACCGATGCTCTGCATTTCAGAAACCTCCTGCTCGCCTGGAGCACTCGTGCGCTGTATAAAATAGGCTTATGCCCGGTTTCCGGGTCATGGCACGCCAATTATATTCAGCCCACGAGCGCTCCAGGCGTGCAGGAGGTTTCTGAAGTGCAGAGCATCGGTATAGCGGTGAGTGACGAGAGGCAAGTCCGGTGGCGTGGAATAGCTCACGTCTCTATTTTTAAATGACTAAATATAGCGCAGGGCTCCAAAACACCAAAGCGGATGTGGGCGACATAGGAAAGGTTTGATGTCGTGCTCTGCTTAGGATGAGTTTCGGTTGTGTTGCGAATGCCCGTCACTTCTCAATTGAGAACCGATGATGGCAGTAGGATAACAAAAATACTGGCACCAGTTCATGATGGCTAAATATTGTTTATATGTATTTACAGGCTTACAATGGGGGGCTGCTCTCTACCTGATGGGAAAAAGTTACTAAAACCCATTTTTAATTCCCCTTCTTAGTGAGTTGCTGGTAGGAGTCCTCCGGGCAACCACTTGGTAATTATGGCACAAACTATACACACTTCTACAATAGTGTGGTAATGTCAACACAGAACAGTAATACATATATGTGTTTTATGTCTCTGGCACAATCTGTCTTTCTTGTTGTTTGTCAACCACCACAGATTGTTCTGAAAGCATCAGTGAGGTGGAGATGCGTCTCGAGCCCTGATGAAATTGCCAAAAATCTATATGGCAATGAAACATGTCGGCCGTTCCAATTAAAGATGGTCTAAACATGCCGTTTTTTTAACCTGAGTGTGGACACTGTGGAAATGAAAGTATGTATAACAAAAAGTGAGCCACAACTCATTTTAGTTTAGCAAAGTGGTTTCTGTTACACTTTACGGGATCCTGATTTTCCTTCACCCTTCTTCACACGATTGCAAGAATTGGGCAAAAAACATTACACTATCCGCTTTTTCTGTTCTTGTCATGAAAGTTACCAATGATGACAAAGCGAGCATACTGGTGAGTACCAACCAGCAGCTCTATAGGTGGTGCTTACGTGAGGTACTTTCTGACTTCTCACACCTTTTTTCCTTATGTGATTGATGTGAGGGTGTGTGTGGATGGGTTGACAAACTGTAAAATTTTAGAAAAAGAACACTTGGGGTCAGGCACGACTGCTGAATAAGCGTAGCCTGACGTAGGAGTAGATGCATTCAAAAGAAAACCCGCCCCCTTTCTTTTGTTGCTATAACATTGAAAGGCTGCAATGTTCTATATAACCAGGTCATTTGTGTATGGATCAGTGAGTGGAGGGCGACCTGGCTACTATACATCTAATGCTCCAATTTTTTTTTGATGACTTATGAACGGCGGCCCAGCCGTGAGAGCTTTTTTAAAAATAATTTTTCAATTGATAGGATAGATCGTGCCAAGTGGCTCTAAGTGTCTACTTTTCAGCATCTCAACAAGTTTTGAACAAATTTGCATTGTTAAGCAGCTGAGAAGATCGTCTTCTCACTTTGGTGTTGTGGCATGTCAATAGATATATGCCAGTTTGATTCCTTTGAAGATAGTTCTGTCAGTGTCATGGACAGGAACAGCCTGGCCTTTTCGGATGAGCAGATTGCACTAATCCTCTCCGGTCCCTCACTACTCCCGGATGCACCACTAATTAATAGTAACACAGCCAGAGAGGAATGGGAGAAATTGACCAATATTAAAAAGCGTCAGATTCAAGTTGCCCTCCATGGGGCATTAATGACTGAATATCTAGGTGCCAGTGCTGCCCCAGCAAGGTTATTAGTGAGGATTGAGCCTAAAATATTCCTTGAAGATAAACAGTTTTGGGTAGATTGGAGTTTTATAGCTAACAAATGTACTCGCGATTGGCTGATCCTCATTATTAATACGGCCAAAAGACTCAGAGAGGAACTATTAAAGGAAATTGTGGAGTTATAAGAATCTATAAAAAGGGACACCACAATTAACGACGCCAAGGAACAGCTGGCTCATATACAGAGTGACCTCACTGAATACATGACCTATATGGTGAACCAAAAGATCAAGGGTTTAAAATGTAATCTGGAACGTTTCTCGCATGAGTGGGCATTTCCCTGTGTAGAGGACAAGTATTACCAACAAAACACAGAGCAGTTTCAACAGCAGTCATACCAGAGGGGTGGTCGTAGACAAGGGTGGAGGGTACCATATAACTGGACCTTTGATAACACAAGCAGTGAAGGGGAAGAAGTGGGCAAACAACCATCCACGTCTAACCAAACTAGGGTCAGATTTGCTCCCCAAAATAGAGCAAATGGGGACTTTGGTGCATTACTGAGGTCTTTTTTAGGCCAGAATCAATGAGGCACCAGGGGGGGAGGTCAGAGAGGGAGAGGCAGGGGACGTCAGAACCAGGAATAGACATGGCAGGTTTATTCCCCCAGGATCACACGTTGCAGGGGCAGGACGCCACTGTAAATAACATAGTGGTTAACCTCTCTGATTACCAACTATCCCTAGTTGAACTTCATGTCCTAAACAAGGGCTTGGGTTATGTATTGACCCATAAACATGACGCTTTTAAATTTAGGACTGAGTTCTATGAAATGATTTGAAAAATACGGCTCCACAAGTACTTTGAAGACAAGACACTTGATCCACCCTTAGTGTTCTCAACAAATTTACACCGTCCTTCGGTGTTTTGTCCCCCGGCCTCTGCTTTGGGCCCTGAAGTAGCAGTGTTTGAGCAACGGGTGCTAAAAGATATCACCAACTTGGAACAGTCGTGTGACCAACAAACATTTCAGAATATGAGCAAAACGGACTGGTCAGCAATCAAATCTCTACAGGAGAATGATAAAATAATAATAAAACCAGCTGACAAAGTTGGTGCAATCGTGGTATTGAATATCAAAGACTACGAAACAGAGGTGCTGAGGTTGCTAGGGGTGCGCTCAAATTATGGACCACTGATGAGAGACCCAACTGGGGAGCTTCAATATCTGATCAGGGCAATGGTGGCAGATGCCAGGGAAAAGAAGTGGATAACCCACAAAGAAGCTGAGTTTCTGATGAATCCCAAGCCAAGAATTCCGGCATTTTACATCTTGCCGAAGATTCCTACAGCTCAACGTCCACCTCCTGGATGCCCGATTGTTTCGGGTATCCAATCAGTATTGGAACTGCTCTCACAATTTGCTGATTTCTTTTTAAGGTAAACTGTCATTAACCATCCATATTTTGTCCCGGACACCACCGACATCCTTAATATCCTGGACCCCCTGGAATATGACCCAGTGAAGCAATTTTTGGTCACTATCGACATTGAATCCCTCTATACCAGCATCCCCCAAGATGCCACGCTGGTGGCAGCAGCGCGTGCACTAGGGGATCGCGAGTGGTTCTATGACACACCTCCTTCCTTTGTTTTGAAGTGTGTGGAATTGGCATTAACACGGAATTTCTTTGGATACCAGAACCAACTATATCTCCAGGTCTGGGACCTCGATGGGGGCAACTTTTGCGCCCAGTCTGGCGTGTATCTACGTCAGTCAATGTGAGGAGAATTTTATACATCACGTCCCCAACCCTTTTCAACAGTGTATATCTCTTTGGAAGAGATTTATTGACGACGTGTTATGCATCTGGACAGGCCCAGAGGACAAGCTACATGATTTTCTTGAGTGGCTGAATGAGGCGGACAGTTGTCTACACTTTACATGGACCATCAACAGACACGCAGCGTTCTATCTGGATTTGGATATTGTCGCTACAAACCAGAAACTTCATACTACTGTCCACCAGAAACCGACAGATAGGAAATCGCTCCTGCACTATCAATCTTTCCATCCCAGGGCACTGCAGGACAACCTTCCAGTGGGGCAGTTTTTTAGATATCGTAGAAACTGCACGGATACAAATATGTATATTGACCAATCTGAGGGTCTGGCAAAACGTCTTGTGAATAGAGCATACCCGGCTAAAGTGATTAAAAGGGCACGGAAAAGAGCGCTGAATACTCCACGTGAGGCACTCCTGGAGAGAAATAAAAGATCCAAAGATGCCTCTCTGCCAGTGGTTACTACATTTGATCCTCCGTCTACAAAAATCAGACAGATTATAAGGAGACATTGGTCCCTGTTGGATACCGGCCATAAAAAAATGCCTCCACCGAGATTCGCATTTAGAAGGGCGACAAACTTGAGAGACCTGTTGGTCCACACCCGCGAATTCCAACAGAAAAGGGACACAGGAATACTATCTGGACATTTCCCGTATGGGAATTGTACGGTCTATGACCTAACTTAGGCAATGAAAAGTGTTCACCTGGCGGATGGGAAGATCTGGCATCAAAACAAATTCAGTAATTGTAACACCACAAATGTAATCTACAGATTGACTTGTGACTGTGGATTACACTAGATTGGCCTCATGTCAAGGAAAGTTAAAGTGAGAATTCAGGAACATATCAGCACTCTGAAGGCAGGGAAATTGACAACACAACTAATCCGGCATTATCAGGAGGCTCAGCACAACTACAGAGATTTGAAGTGGACAGTTTTGGAGAGAGTGATGGGAGACGTACATACAATTGAGGATGCATTGGTCAGAAAGGAAATCATTAGAACAAGGCAATTTAAAAGTGATATAAATCACATAGGGTAGGGGAAAGGAAGAAGGGAGACCACAACGAAGAGGGTAAGATGAAAAGTTATTATTTGTAAGTAGTTATAACAGCACTACAATACAATTCAATATAAAGTGACCATAACACACAAGTGAGCACTGGGCGTGCTAGTGATGGTGAACGGCGCAGTGGGTGACTACGGAGCTGTTGATGGTGGACGCGAGAGATGCGAGCTCCGCGCCGGCCACTTCATTTATCCTGCACAACAGTGAATCCGCACGTGCCCGGGGGTGGACTCTTGGCGACCAGGCCTGCCGGAGACCCTGGAGCAACAGGAGATGTCCTGTGTGTCCTGAGGGGTGCCTGTGAGGCTCCAGAAGGGATCGGCCGCACTGACGCAGCAGACACAAAAATGGCGGCCTGAGCCTGGAGCGACGAGCCGGGCCTGATACAGAAAACAGTGCCAGAAGGGGCTAGGAGGGCTGAGAGGTGACTTCAGGCCACAGCCGTGGTACCGGAGTCCCGGAGACCTGCGTCGGAAGTCCCGTAACTGACCGGCTGCCCTGGCGATTGACTGAGCCTGAGGCCTAGCGAGGGACACGCCCATTTCTGAGGCGAGGAGGCGTACGAGTGCAGGCCACGCTCCGGTACGGGCGGTGGCAGTTCCGGAATCAGAGGAGGTGAGCGCTGGGGAATTGCGTGGGTCGCCACCTTTATGCCGAAGTTCACGCGCGGTGGTGCGCCCTCCCCTTGGAGACAACTATCGGGCCTGGGAGATGGCTGCTGAGTCCGGAGCATCCTGCTACCTACGCTGAGGAGAGATCCCTGCGCTGCCGAGAGAAAGAGGGGCCGGACGGAGTCTGGTGGCAGGTAGAAGATTACAGAGCGCCACAGCCGCATAAAGCTCCCCACTTCCCCACTGGCACAGGCTGACAAGCAGTGTATTGACTGTGAGCAAAACGGGCTATGACAGCGCTCAAACACTCGGCAGCGGGACTGCCTCCTGTACCTGGAAAGCAGGGAGGCCTGAAGTGAGGTCCTGGCTCTGTCGGCCTGCAACATTGCGGCATTTCCCCAACTTCAGAGGTGGGGTGATCGAGTGTGTGCTGGGCGTACTAATTGGGCATACATAAAGGCGTCTTCTGCTTCGCTACTGGTTGATTATTTGAGGCCAGAACCACGGAGGGATAGAACTGGCTTCACACCATAGAGACGTTGATTGTACACTGACCACTACGCAGGCACAAAACAAACAAACTCCCTAACGTCGTGGCAGACTCACCCAGAACTCTCAGTTTAATTGTACCTTCCTGAGACCCTATCGCAGTCCACGGTGGCCAGCAACGAGAGGGAAGGGGTGGCATATGAGTGGGATATGGGCAGGTAAACCACTGAACCACTGCCTATGCCCACTGCGGAGTCTTGTGTTAAGCGGACACGTGCTGTGGGGCCGCCCCCCTGCTCTGGGTTTGATCACGATTTGGCTACCTGCATAATTGGTACAGCATCTAGGGGAGTGTCGTAAAGGGCACCTGGGTGTTCCCAGTTCCCCCCCGAACTGCGAGTCATCTGACTACATCACGGCCCACATTTTTGGCAACTCAACGGGGGTCGCTATAGTGGGACCTAGACCCAGGTGAGACACATCATTGTTGGAAGAAGGTGCGCAGTGGACAAGGTGATCGATGCAGTGCCCTGGAATTGTACTCACCACAGAAGGGGCCAACACAGACATACACAGGATGTAGGAGCGGAAGTCCTACCCACATCCTGGAGCGGGGTGCGGCAGTGTCACTGGTGACTGCGCCTCGCCCGCCTAGACCAAGACGCACTAAATCTGCGATCGGAGACCATACAGCACTGGCCATGGGGAAGCCTAAAGTGATTCAACACAGGGATTCTACCATTTATTACATGGATCTATACGTGCATATGTGTGTGCTATTCTTATTTAAGGTGTTAATCATACGTAAATGATGGTGTCATAAAAAGATCTAAGCACCTTCTCTTAATTTCAGGAAGGGCAATATTTCCCTTCCTGAAATTAAGAGAAGGTGCTTAGATCTTTTTATGACACCATCATTTACGTATGATTAACACCTTAAATAAGAATAGCACACACATATGCACGTATAGATCCATGTAATAAATGGTAGAATCCCTGTGTTGAATAACAATATTAAGAGGAGGACGATTCTACCTTTTTCCTCTTCACTCCCCCCCTTTGATTTTTTGATGATTGAAGCCTAAAGTGAAGCAGGCGGGGCCCCCCCGGAACAAGACGACAGTGCTACTGATTCAGCACTTAAAGAAACTTGTGATGACCTTCCGGACGGGCCGGAACATCAACAATTGGCCAAGATTTTGGAGGCCATTGCTGACACCAAAGCGACACTGCACCAAGACATCAGTACAGTGGCAGTGGGACTGGGCCTGTTGCGGGCAGAACATGCCAAATTATCGGACAGGGTGAAACAATCGGAAACAACTCTCAAAGTGCTGGCCCCGGCGCAACTGGTATTGGCCGCGAAGGTCGATGAACTCTCAGGCAGGATCGGTGTCCTGGAGCGGCAAGCGGAGGACGCGGAGGGATGCAATCGAAGGAACAATGTGAGGGTTTTGGGGCTGCCTGAAGGAGTGGAAGGTCTGGCCATGATAGCTTATCTGGAGACATGGCTCCGAGAGGTGGTGGCACCGGAGGGCCTGTCACAATTTTATACTTTGGAAAGAGCTCATCGTGTCCCAGCTAGACCGTCGGCACCGGGGAGGCCGCCACGTCCTTTAGTAGCCAGATTACTTCATTTTCGAGACAGAGACCTGTTGCTACAAAAGGCACGCACAGATGGGCCTTATACAGTGGAGAAAAATAAGGTGTCCCTGTTTCCAGACTACACCCTAGAGGTCCAAAGACGTCGCACTACTTTGTTAGAGGTCAAGAGGGCTTTGAGAAAGGAAGGAGTCCAATACTCGCTGATGTTCCCGGCTCGGCTGAGGATAATGATGGACGGAAAAACACAGTTTTGCGATGACCCTAAGTCTGCCTGGGAATGGATTGAAGCCTATAAAATGGAGGGCCGCCGGGCGCCCGAGACGGGAAGCACCCACAGAGAAGAGTGAACCGGGGAAACGGCTAAGAAGGCGCCAACGCCGGAGGGTTACCAAGGGGCCAATCCTGTCAAGGACGGCAGCGGAGAGAGCGGACGCGCTACAGGCAGTTGCAGAACTGGTGCAGAGCAGGGGGGCGTCACTGGAGAGAGGATCGGACTCAAAACGAGGAACTGACGAGTCGGACTCAGACACGTCCCACACCAGCAGTGTTGGCATGCCAAATGTGACCCCTCAGACAGCGGATGGGATTTTTGGATAAGTGATTGAGGGTTTCTTACTTTCCTCCCTCTCCTACTCGTTCTTTCTTTGCATACTTTCTGAAGTCGATTGATCAGGTTCGCATCTGTGTGGGCCTGGTCCTCTTGCTTGAGTGGGGAGGAGCGGGGGGTGGCTGGGGGGACGCTCCTGGGCACGGGATGGAACGGTCATTCATGGCCAGGACATCATGCATGATTGTCAATATTTGTTAGAGATCATCGTCACGCTCCCTGGAAGGTCCTTGTGCTCGTGGCAGGGGGCCTGAACAAGTTGTCGTAGTTTGGAGACATGCAGTTTTTTTATAAGTTTGGGCAGCTGACCGTTGTCAGTCCGCTCATGGGTGAGGGAGTTGAAAGGTTGGGTTTGTTGTTACATACCAGGAGGTCTGAGACAATTCTGCGGGCTGACGGGGTGGGGGGCTACGGGGTGGAGGTGTTGTAGGGGCATATGGCAGGAACAGTTGACCAGACCGAGGGGTTCAATTTTCTTACATGGAATATTAGGGGAATGGGCTCACCCTCAAAACGCTAGAGCATACTGAACTATATCAGACGTAGGGGAGTCCATGTAGCACTGTTGCAGGAGACTCACCTCACCGAGACGGAAGGGGTTCAATTGAAACGCAGATGGCGAGGGCAACTGTTTGCAACTACCTACTCGGCTTTTGCTAAGGGAGCGCTTGTGTGGATTAGGCCGGGGGTCCCCTTTCAGCTCTCCCGGAAAATAATTGATGCGGAAGGGAGGTTTGTGGTGGTCATGGGTAGACTGAAAGGTAGAGAAATAACAATAGAAAGTGTGTATGCACCAAATCGTGAGCAGATCCCCTTTCTAGAGCGGTTCTCTAGAACTTTGGCAGGTGAGATACATGAAAGCCTGATACTGGGAGGGGACTTTAATTGTGTGTGGGATGTTGCAAGGGACAGATCTACCCCCCCATTGAGAGGTACACTGGCTGCCGCCACGGCTAAGGGACTCAGGAGTTGGGCCAAGGGGTGGAATCTAGTGGACATCTGGAGATTGCAGAATGCCCACCAGAAAGCATACTCTTATTATTCTCCCCTCTATGACTTGCATACACGGTTGGACATGTTGTTTTGCTCCACTCCGTTCGCTCCTATGTTGTCAGGAACTGAGTATTTGGCCCTATCGGATCACAGTCCACTGCTTATGAGATTTGTCCCTACCCCGAGAGGGCCCCAGTTCCGTTGTGGAGATTAGATCCCACTTTGATAGAGGATGATGGATTTTGGCAGATCCTTTCGGCGGCTCTGGTCACATATTTTGCCGAAAATCAGGATACTGCTAGCTCCCCCCTGGTGGAATGGGACGCATTTAAAGTGGAGACTAGGGGACAATGTTTGGGACAGGTGGTGGGACTTAGACGGGTGATAACTCAGGAATTAGGAACATTGGAAACCCAAATCCAGGAGTTGGACAGGGGCTGTGCAAGGGGAGATGCAGTGCAGAGTAAATTGGCAGAAGTGCGAAGCCTCTATAATACCACTTGGGACAGGCTGAGGGCATTGGATCTCAAAAATTACCAGGCGAAGCAACATGAGGAAGGTGGCAGGGCTGGAAGGTTATTGGCCTGGCTGATTCGCCCTAAAAGTAGGGGTGCACCAATTCCTAGTATCACCGACGCAACTGGGCAGGTGCTGTGCTCCCCGAAAACTATTAACGAGGCCTTTCGACAATATTACGCGACGCTGTATGGGCAACCGGGAGACACTCAGGGAGAAGCTTTGCTAGCTTATCTCGATGGACTGCGATTGCCGGGATTAGAACGAGACATACAGAGCTCACTAGCGTTGCCAGTTAAGGCAGGGGAAATCAGAATGGCAATCAAAGATATGGCACGGGGGAAAACACCTGGGCCTGATGGCCTACCGGCTGAGTTCTACGTTGCCTTTGTAGACATTTTAGCTCCGAGGCTGGAACAAATTTATGCTACTGCGCTTCAAAACAAAAGGTTACCGCCCTCGATTAGGGAAGCGTTGGTGATACCTTTACCAAAAACCATGAAGGAACATCCAACAGTGACGGAATTTAGGCCCTTATCCATGCTATACTTGGACTTTAAGATTTTAAGCAAAACGTTAGCAACCAGGCTCCTACCTCACATGCAAAGATTGGTCCACACTGACCAAAACGGGTTTATCCCATCGTGCTCCACGTCTAATAATTTGCGAAGATTGTACAAGGTCCTGTTCCATAGAGATTTGGGTACCTATCCTGACGCTGTGGTGATGGCAATTGACCTGGAAAAGGCGTTCGACTCACTACGCTGGGACTTTTTACTGGCAGCAATGACGAAAATGCAGATGGGAGCTGGATGGTTAAACTGGGTCCATCTGTTATATGAGGATCCCACAGCTAGGGTACGTACGGGCAATATGGTGTCTACACCATACGCCATTTATAGGGGAACTCGACAGGGATGTCCCCTATCGCCACTGCTTTTTGCGTTGGTGATGGAACTATTGGCAGCACGAGTTAGACGGGAGGGTGAGAGATTGGGTGTAACGCTGGATGTAATCTGCCATATAATATCGTTATACGCAGACGATGTGCTCCTATATTTAAGAGATGGGTCTACTGGAATCCAAGTAATCCTTCCCATACTTGAGGAATTTGCGGAGCTTTCGGGCTTACGGCTTAATAAAAGGAAAACCTATGTGTTCCCCTTGCACCCTGCCTTGCCTAAACCCCTGTCTCTTCCACCGGACCTGGAATGGTCCCCGGTCTCTTTTTAAATACCTGGGAATTCGGATTTACCACATGCAGGTCGACCTGTTTGAAGGGAACCTTGGAGGCGCACTACGGGCACTTCGGGCAAACGTGGCCTTTTGGCGTACACTTAAATTACCGGTTATGGCTAGGGTGCCACTGTCAAAAATGGTAGTATTGCCCCGTCTTCTCTACTATTTTTTCAACTTGCCGGTGGTGATACCCAGGAGCTGGTTTAGGACATTGGACATGATCTTGAGGGACCTGATGTGGGATGGGGGACGAAACAGAGTTTCCTTGCAGACCTTGAGGCTACCGCTCGCGAGTTGGGGGTTGGGGGCCCCAGACTTCGAGGCTTATTATTTAGCAGCTCAACTGCAATAGTGGGCCCGATGGCTAGATGGGAGAGGACTGGACACATTGTCTTTGCCTCCTGGTACCGCACAGGCAGTTTTGCTTCCTAGGATGCTTAATCGACACCAAAGGATCAGACAAATGGGAGTGTTACTCTCCGTGGCAATGACATGCTGGGACAGATGCACGTCACGATCCAGGGGTGCTAAGCTCTATGCCCCTAGTATTCCTCTGGTTGGACTCCCCCAAGTGGGAAAGGGTCCTCCTTTCACACAGCGACAGCTGCAGGGCTGGGATGACGTGGGAGCACGAACGGTCGGAGACTGTTATAACGATGGCGAACTGCTTCCCCTAGAGGACTTCCTGGACTACCACAACCTACCACCAGGACAGTTTTTGAATTACCACAGGATCTGAGGGGCAATGACAGAGCTATGGGGGACTGCTGTGACAGAGCCAGACACGCACGCAATCCTGCAGGCTATGGTGACTTTGGGTTCAGCCGGGCACCTGGGGAAGTGGCTTTACCTGTATAATGGAAATGACGGCCCTTCCGTTGCCTCGCCTGCAGGAGAGATGGGAAGGCACAATAAATAGACAATTGATGGACAAGGAATGGAAAAAGGTGCTGGGCGGCCCAAAAAAAGTGTCCCGAAACGCGGCTTTTAAATTCTTACAATTCAATATACTACATAGGACGTATCTCACCCCACATCGGCTGAATGTGGTGTATGGGGGGAGGATCAGGCCTGTGCCAGATGCTCTCAGAAGGATGCGGACTTTGACCATATGGTCTGGTCCTGGCCGAGGCTTAAGGAATATTGGAGTAAGGTAGTGGACATGATTAATGGAGTCCTGAAACTAACCATGGCGTGCGCCCCGGAGGTCTTTCTCCTGGGTCTATTCCAACAACCCAAATCTAAATGGTTAGGGCTTCGATTTGTTGATCTGGCTTTGCTCCTGGCTAGGAGGAGAATAGCATTTAAGTGGAAAGCGAAGCAGGCCCCATTATTGGGCAAATGGGAAGATGATGTCTCAAGTTGGGCAAGAGCTGAGGAGAGGGATTTGATAAAGGAAGATAAAATTACAAAACGGCGTAAACCTCTTGCGGATATCGTGAAGGCATGGGAAATGTTTCATGCGCCTGTACAGTCATCAGACACGGATTTGACTGACCCTGAAAGTATGCAGGAAGTATACGCCCCTACACATTAGCAGAGGATGGCAGGCATAGACCGGGAGCATTGAGTGGAGCTTCTGGGGGGGGAGGGGGAGGATTCAATCCACCGATGGAACATTGCGAATGGGACAGCCGTTGTTCCCCCTTCCCACCCCCCTCTCCCTCCCCTCCTTTCCTTCTTCTCCCCCCTCCTCCCGAGGGGTCCCCCCGGTCCTCAAAATAACATCGGCCAATAGATTATGGAAGTTTTCACAGACTAACGACCCCTGGTAGTTTGTTGCATGTTGCAGTTGTATGTTACTTGTGCTGAGGAACGGGGTTGATTTTTTTGTGTGATTTATTTTCTTTCTTTTCATATTTGGCAATTATTTTCTTCGGCATTATGACCGTTTATTCACATTGGTGACAAGATGTGCTCTTGGTTTGGCAGTGTATACGACTATAACGGATACTGTTATTACCCGAAATGAATGCTCCCTATTGGAGACCATACCATGAAAAGGGGTTCATTGACAGAGGCATCGCACTGGGAAAGGGATCCCCCTCGGTCGCCAGCTGCGGAGAGCGAGAGACTGATTGGATGGGAGGGGTAAACGACCCGCATAGATAATTATTGTAAAAAGATGCTCCAAAAATATGTATACTGTGCACCATATACTTCTTATCATGGCTCTGAAATACTGTTGAGTATAATTCTGACTATATATATAAATGCCATTTCCTCCGATTCTGAAGAAACTACAATGTAAACGTAAATTGTTACTTGATTGCCCTTGCTCTTGACTTAATCATGCAGAAAACGTCTTTTGCCTGTAATTACTGCATATGCGTTATTCAAATATACCGGACAACGATCCAGACTGCAGCCTTGAGCCCTCCACTCCCGGGTGTTCTTTTCCTGTTTTTTTCCTCTTCCTTTTTTCCTTTCAACTCTTTCGCACTGATGCACCCACTTGTCCCCCCAGGGGCCCTTTACAAGTTTATACTGTACCCGGCCTAGCGCTCCATGCCCCATGTGATTCACATCACATGACCCCTCCATCCGGCTCTTATTGCCATCACCACAACACCGATAGCTCCCGGACGCTTCACTCGTCCCACGCTCCCCGGACGCTTAGAGGATTGGTTCCTCTACTCGTCTCCGCCTGATTTTTCGACCACGGATTGATTGGCCCCGCAGCCGGCTCCATTTCGGTTCCCTAGGTTCGTCTTTAAGCAGGTATGTCCTAGTCTCCCATTGTCCGACTATTCACTTCTCACTGAGCAGTACCTATTTCTGATGCCCTGTAATTATTTAACTATCCAGGCTCCTTAGATTACTGCCACTCGCCCGACACCTGGATTCATCACGGGGATCGACTGACCCCTCCAGACCCAGCAGCCTTCCGTCTTTCCATGCTGACTCCTTTTCAATTAGGTAACCATTCCAAGGTCCTACCTCGCGCTAGGCACTGCCTTCCTTTTACGCTCCACCTAGTACCTGATTAACACAGCACTTGTCCCCTGTTTTCCCTACAGTGGGTTCAAGCTTACCTGCCGCCTCGCCGCCTCTGTCCTTACCATACCTTCTTATTGATCTCTCCCGCCTGGACGCTTGACTATGCTAAGTTCAGGTACTTGCCCATCACCTGGACCGCCTCTTTTCTCCTTGTGTCTTTTCCTGGGCCACTTTGTTCCACTTACCCGACTTGTCTCTCCCTTCCACCCCTTTACAGCACTCCTTTGAAATTAGTGACCATTGTCCTGATGATAACCTGAAATCAATCAGGTTGAAATGGCGTTGACTACCAAGCATAGAACTTTGGCGCTATTGTGGTCAATTTATTTATCCCAATTCTAAACACCAACATTGTACATATTTAATTTTGTAATTCTTGACCACATTGTTCAATTTTTATACTTGCGCCATTCACGCTGTTTTTCTTCACCCCTGTGTCACTGCGCCGTTCACTAGCACGCCCAGTGCTCACTTGTGTGTTATGGTCACTTTATATTGAATTGTATTGTAGTGCTGTTATAACTACTTACAAATAATGGGCCTGATTCACAGAACTAACTTACGTCAAAAACGTAAAGTTAGTACTTTTTGGTATTCACAGAATACACTTACTCATTTTGATATTCACAGAATGAACTTACTCATTTCAGTATTCACAGAAGTTAGTACTCCTAACTTTAGGACTCCTAAATGCCTTCTGTGAATACCGAAAGTCTTAAAGTTAGGATTTTTCTCAGTTTAGGAGTAGTAAAGTTAGGATTCCTAACTTTAGGACTCCTAAATGCCTTCTGTGAATACCGAAAGTCTTAAAGTTAGGATTTTTCTCAGTTTAGGAGTAGTAAAGTTAGGACTCCTGAGAATACCAAAATGAGTAAGTGTATTCTGTGAATACCAAAAAGTACTAACTTTACGTTTTTGACGTAAGTTAGTTCTGTGAATCAGGCCCAATAACTTTTCATCTTACCCTCTTCGTTGTGGTCTCCCTTCTTCCTTTCCCCTACCCTATGTGATTTATATCACTTTTAAATTGCCTTGTTCTAATGATTTCCAGCTGAGACATTGTTGTTTGTTACAAACTTCTGCCCGGTCTCACCTGGGTTAACGGGTCTACTCCTGTTTTTGCTTCTTTGGTCAGAAAGGAGGCACAGTGGATTTACTCTGAAAAAGTAGACCGAATGGGCTTGAATGACACCATTGAATGGAATAGGGTGGGCAAGTAAGAACACGCCCCCTTAGGGTTCAGCCAGTGGGCAATATGGTACCTATTTGAACATCAGGCTTGAGACTCACATATATACATCTCTTTACAGAACCATCCCTAACAGTGTAAATACACTGGCACTGGTGCGGCGATTTCAAATATTGAAAGAAGATACGAGGCCAATGAGTGTACAATAGGGGGAAGCCATTCAGTTGTGCACACACACTAGGCACTTTTTGATTTCATCCACCCACAGTATGACACAAGGAACATTGATATACGAGATGGCTTTGATCTGTAGGATTTCAACCAACAATACTGACAACTTCACTCCATTGTTTCTTTTTTGTTCTGTTCCATAATGTGTTTTCTCACCTAATCACCATGTTTGAACAATAAAACCACTTAACATAACAATACTAGCTCATGTTGTGTCTTTGACATCTATTGCAAATTGTTGTAATTACCATGTGACCACTGATGAAAGTGCAATCAACTTAGGTCAACAAGTACATGTAAATTGTAACTTAAGTGCAAACGATTCTCTCAAACATGGTACCACAAGATAGACATACACATGTACTGTATCTTACAAACTTACTTCTACAGTACCTAATCACAGATCCTCAATTGTACAAACAATCATCACCAGTTGACATCCCACTCAACAATCTGTGCCACTAACCTAATTTAGCAAAACCAAAGGGGATGATGGACGGAGTGTTGAACATTGCAAGCACTCACCCCCAGTCACCTGATCTGGGTTTAATCCATCATCATTCTTTAGCTCACTCCGCCACCCCAGTTCAGACATGGCTATATGCAAATCAGTCTGCCCCTGTGCCTCATGGGAACAGTCCAGCCCGAACTGCCAAGCCATGTCTTCCCTGGACCGGAAACAAGCATCCTGGGACCGGTTTCGGGCTCACAGCCCTCATCAGCCAGGCTATCTTGAATCCAGTGGCAAAGTGAGCAAGGGACCCACGTCTGGGCATACCCTGCCAACTTAGGGCGAACAAAGCAAAACCAAAGGGGATGATGGACGGAGTGTTGAACATTGCAAGCACTCACCCCCAGTCAACTGATCTGGGTTTAATCCATCATCATTCTTTCGCTCACTCCGCCACCCCAGTTCAGACATGGCTATATGCAAATCAGTCTGACCCTGTGCCTCATGGGAACAGTCCAGCAAAACCAAAGGGGATGATGGACGGAATGTTGCTTTGTTCGCCCTAAGTTGGCAGGGTATGCCCAGACGTGGGTCCCTTGCTCACTTTTCCACTGAATTCAAGCTAGCCTGGCTGATGAGGGCTGTTAGCCCGAAACCGTTCCCAGGATGCTTGATTCCGGTCCAGGGAAGACATGGCTTGGCAGTTCAGTCTGGACTGTTCCCATGAGGCACAGGGTCAAGACTGATTTGCATATAGCTATGTCTGAACTGGGGTGGCAAAGTGTGCTAAAGAATGATGATTAATTCAACCCACATCTGTGACTGGGGGTGAGTGTTTGAAAAGTTTCAGCACTCCATCCATCATCTCCTTGTGTTTGCTTTGTTCGCCCTAAGTTGGCAGGGTATGCCCAGACGTGGGTCCGTTGCTCACTTTGCCACTGGATTCAAGCTAGCCGGGCTGATGAGGGCTGTTAGCCCGAAACCGGTCCCAGGATGCTTGATTCCGGTCCAGGGAAGACATGGCTTGGCAGTTCGGTCTGGACTGTTCCCATGAGGCACAGGGTCAAGACTGATTTGCATATAGCTATGTCTGAACTGGGGTGGCAAAGTGAGCTAAAGAATGATGATTGATTCAACCCAGATCTGTGACTGGGGGTGAGTGTTTGAAAAGTTTCAGCACTCCGTCCATCATATCCTTGTGTTTGCTCCACTAACCTAATTTGTCACTTACAATTATAAAAACAACAATTTAGGAGGATTAACATCTGACAATGCAAACGTTATTGTGAAACACAAAATTTAATTTGCAGCAACACCTGGTACCAGATCCCAGAGACCATAAGTGCCATACATAATCAGTAGATAAAATAAAAGTAAACCGGCCAGTACTACTGATCGGTAAGAACAGGTCCCATCCAAACATCCTTGCACCATCTTTAGGGAGGTTACAAGCATATGTCAGTGGTGTAGCACTTGCACTGTGTCAAACGATGACACATATCTACAGCTACATCCAGTTTTCACACATGGATGATATATATGTGATGTGAATGAAAAGTAACCCTGGGCGTAGTTTGCGTAGTCGTGCTACGCGAAGCTACGCGAAGACGTCGAAGCGCTACGCGAGCTTCGCGTAGCTTCGCGAGCGTGCGTAGCTGCTTGGCGCGCCCGTTCGCGATGCGTTTTTCTTGCTCGGGAACGCGTTGTTCGTGTTCGGGACGCTGTTTGCGTGCTCGGGGGCGCGAACTTACCCATGCGGTCGCCTATGGGCGCGGCCATTTTGATTTTCACTTGTCCCGCCTGTTCGCGATCCCTTTTTTCCTGTTCCGGGTCGCGTATAGCGTGCTCGCGATGCGCATTCCATGTTCGGGAACGCGCTGTACGTGTTCGCGACGTTTTGTGCGTGCTCGGGGAGAAATATCGCGCGAACTTACCCATGCGGTCGCGATGGGCGCGGCCATCTTGTTTTACCACTCTATGCTATGGTTCTGGGCCTGCTTTTCTATCCTCCCTCAATCTTTGCAATCCTTAGTTTTTTACACTGTTTTTCAATTTTTCTTTATTTCTTACCTATCTCTCTCTCTGCCTAAGTCTATATTTTGCATTTTTTTCTACTTTTTACTGTGTTTTTTTTACTTTTCAACTGTTTTATATAACTTTCTTCTTTAAGCTCCTACTTCTTCCCCTAACTTTATTTTTCCCTTCTAACTTTTCTTTTTCACCTCCTCCCACCCCAGAACCATGGCGAAGGGTAGCAGCAGCGGGTCAAAGAAGGGCAAGGCGCGTGCGCCCAATCGCCGCCTGCCTTGCGGCAGACTGCGCCCCGCAGGGGTGCAAGCCCGCCAGCTGTTTACGGAGGAGGAGGTGGCCGCCCTTGTTTTTTTTATTCAGCGCCACCTCCCCTTGACCTTGGCAGCAGGCGGCAGGCCAGGCTCCGGTTACCCGACCCAGGAGCGTCACCGTCGGTGGGCGAAGGTGCGTCGGGCAGTGTTTCGCTGCTCCGCGGTCCGGCGCACACATAACCAGCTGGCCCACCGGTGGTCAGACATTCTTGACCGGGAGCAGGACCTGTTGGACCTGCTAGGTGTCGAGGTCGTGGGGCTTGGTGAGTAGCCAATATATATAGTAGTATAAGTATTGTGATTTGTGTATACATTTTTTACAAATAACAAGAATAATGCTGCTTACATTGCAGGTAAATTACGTTTCAAAATCTTCTGTGATTGTAGGACACAGGTGCTGGGCGGTACTCTTACTTTTTGCAACTTTGCGCTCGCTTGTCATTATTATGTAAGAGTTTACTTTAGAGAACTTCAGTTAGGTAATGCTATTGCTAGAGAGACTGTAGTCCTTCCTTTGTCCTCCTGTCAAATAGTGGTGGATGGATTTGATACTAGGTTTAGTTACTATTAGTTGATAATTTTTGAACGGTGTGCGTGACGCATCCTCTGTCACTGAGTGCTGCTTACCCCAGTCCTTAGTAGAACCTTTTGTAGTTTGTTTAGTGAGTGGTACTGGTAAGCTTAGCTTAGCAGTGTCAGTCAGCTGCAGAACATCAGACGCAACCAACCAACAATTTGATGTATGCATTATGCACTGACTTTATGCATGTGTCCTCCTTCTCACCTATGCATTTTTGATGGAAAAAAAAAATGGAAATGCATGCTTAATTAATGAACAATTGGCCCGCCTGGAATAGGTGGGCTAGGTCAGGTGGTACTTAGGCTTAGTTAGTGTTCTGGATTTTATTTGAATCAATCAGAATGGAACACTGAATTAGTGTTCCCCAATAAGTAGACTGTCCGTGAATTCCGCAAGCCAGTAGGCGCTCGGATTCGATAGGTCAATTTTATTGCAATTTTTGTTTCCTAAAACGTTTTTTGAGCGTTTTTTTTAAGATAATTTATTTGTTTCACAGCAATCATTAATGTTTGTGTCTTTCTTTTTCTTTATTATATCTTACATGATCACTGATCTGCAGCACCCAGGGGCAAGAAGACGGGGTCCGAGTCGGCGGGACAACCACCAGAGGACCGCTCCTCTACCGAGGGCCCTGCTGCTGGTCCCAGTAAGTCCTCCAGTGGTTATATTAACAATTATATTGCCCTAACTTTTACTGGACCTTATTTATTCAGAACTATTAATTCTGGCTCCACTCCCTAATTATATTTTTTACAAAAGATTCTTTGATCTTGACTTGACTATCTGTTTCTAAATTCTGGTTATCCCTGCCTCTAAGTTGTAACTGCCTCTGCTATGAATGTCTGTACTCGGTACTACTACTATTAGTCTGTCGCTAAGCTTGCCCAGTTTGCATTGCCACTCTTTATTGTACGGTTTTGAATAAAACTCAGATTGACCAATACTAATAGCTCTAGCCACTGAGTCCAGTCCTTTCGGTTGTCCTCTTCTAGGCTTCTTAATCTTGAGGCTTTGACAATTACCACAAACAAAATGCACAACCAGATATTTGACTATTTTTGATAGGATATAGTACATACTACTTGGATTCTGCACAGCCCCATGCAGAACTATGCACAATGAAAGAGGATGTTGGTGATGAGAGTTTGGAACTTGGACGTTACTCACACCTCAGTCAGAAGTGAACCCACAATCCCCTGAACGACTAGCTAGTGTCTCATTAGGTCCCCGAACCCCCACCCGAAGATACCCAATGATTATGATTCCACAACCCAGAACATAACACACTTTCGCTCACTCACTCGTGTAAGTCCACCACCACCACCACACCAAATACCACAGAGTCTATGTGTAAGTTCAAAAGGTTTATTTTCAAATGACAACTTCTGTATGTTGTTGTTCTATAAAATTCAGTGTACTCCAGCCAGCTCCAACAGCAAAATGCATAAGATTAAAACAATAAAAATTGTTGCAACAAGTGCATGATGATATAAGACAAAAGATCTGTGTGAATTCTGGGCGACTCCTCACCGTAGAACGTAGAATTACTGGTTACATGCATCATTCATAAGCTCTGCAAATCTCTGGTTCGTACTCGTAGAAGGGAATCCTCTGCCTGAGAAAAATGGTGCGTGTTAATGCAAGCATTTGTCAGTCCTGCCCAAAAACTGTAACATGTTACCTATGGCTAAGTAATACGGACTAACGGAACTCCATAACAAAGTGGCTTGTTTTCCGACCTCTTGTACGCAACGCTCAGACAGTAGCTGTATGTGCTCATGTGGGCTCAAAAAGGCGTCTTACTGTTACTGCACAACAAGCTGCGAGGTAACATGCGCAAAAGACATGAAGCGAAAAATGGTTGCATGGCAAAGGCTAACTTTGCAAAGAGTAGAGTATAGTATAATAATGACCTTAGGGACCATAATAACACTACTAGTGTCTGTCTACTGACTGTACTCTAGTACCCGATTTGGACTATTGAATGTGATTTATAATAATAATATGTATTAACCTTTTTTCAATCTTGCTAGTGAAAAAGAATAAATAGGGGGAGGTGTACAGGCATCTAAAAATGTGTCATGTTTTTGCTAGGCGTACTACCGACCACCAGTGCCGGTGGGGCCAGCGGCGATGGCGTTGTGGCCATTCCGGAGGGGGCAGGAGATACAGGGGGTGAGCCAGCAGCAGTGGCGGGCGGTGGTAAGTTATATTCATGACTTATTGACATTGCACTAGCTGGAAGGGTGTGTGGAGTGGACTTCACTCACTGTACTGTTGTTGAGACTTATTAGGTATGAAGTTGTAGTGAACATTATACAACGGTTAATAAAGAAGACACCCTTTACTTAGCAGCATGAGCAATGCAGTAGCAATAGCATTACCAGCGTGACTTCATTAACCAATGGCCTCTTATATCTGACTCCAACTCAGCTGTGAAAGTTTTATGGAGGAGACTAAAAGTCAGATCAGATGACCTTGATGGATGTGTTGAACAAAAAGGGAAAGAAGGGTGGAAGGAGGAAGGGCGGGCGAGATTTAATATGACGACTGGCAGAGAAGGATACGTTGGAAGCATGGATAGGTGGCTGATAGGAATCAGATGCATGTGTTGTTGAAGGATGGGTGGGAGGTGAAAGAAGAATGGATGCCTGCCTGGGTGGAAGACACAGTATGGGTGGATACTGTGGATAGCAAGAATCATCAGCGGTGTTTGGGTGAAACTCTAAGCCAAGGCAAGCAACGGAGTGAGTGGACGCATGCGTTGTTGTTGGTGAAACAAAGTAACGTTTGTGGAGAGATTAAGAAGAATGATTGACATTTACTTAGAATGGATGGATGCCTGTATGTATTCATCATAGACAGCATAGGTGGAGACTGTCACGGGATGCACAGTTTTAGGGAATGTTAAAGAAACCGCGCCAGCGTACCAAAGCCGATGTGGGGAGGGGCAGGGTGGGGGTAGTAGTAAACAATGTATTACGCGGGCAAATACAGGTAACTTTACTGTAACATACAAATAAATAAAGTGAATTTCATTGTGCGCACTGCACCGCCAAATGCGATGCAGTGTGCGCAACAAAATTAGTTTCATTTATTTATATGTTTACTTACCTGTAATTGGCCGTAATCCATAGTTTACTACCCCCATCCTGCCCCTACCCACGCCACCGCCCGGCCAAACTCCCCGAGTCCCACCAACGACCGCTACTGACCTTATGTCGTTGTCCCATATAAAAGCAACGATCATTGGATCAGATATATAATCTGCCTTTTTGTAGTAGCCAAGGCACTGTGAAATTGAGCAATTGCCCTCCATGTAACAGAGAGAGTATGGCCAGTGCCACCCGTAATAGAAAAATACGAGCTTCCCCACCTGCAAACAGTAGTAAATCAAACTAATGTGACTCTGCGTCATGACTCGTATGTTTGTCTTGGCTTCAAGCATAGATGACCGAGCTGGCAATGCCGGCTACAACCAGGTTATGTCATTTCCCTAAACTAGAGATAAGAAGAACACTGGTGTACTGTGTACTGGTTGGAGTCCATAGTGCTAGTATAATGCCTGAAACTCCCACAAATGTTAGAGGCCGAGGAAGTGGGAGGATAGATAGATTATTACCACAAATGTTATGTACTGTGCTTCTTGCTAGTGCTACTGTGCCATTATGTGTTGAATTAATTTTGTGTTACTGTTTAGGTAAGAGTACTGGTTACAACAATATTTTTTTTCTTTCTTTTCCCAAGACAAACCATCGCGGAAGGAGTTGGCAGTCAGGGCCCGGCGCCGGAAACTGGAGGCCATATGCCGGGAGTACCGGCGGCTGGTGGCTCTGGCGGAGGAGGAGGAGGAGGCGGCAGCAGCTGCAGCCTCGTCCGATGCCCCGGGCCCCAGCCAGGCCCCAACTCCAGCGGTACGGCGCCGCGGTCTGATAGCCACCCGCCGCAATTCGCTAGCAGCCAGCACTGCTGTCCCCCATTGTGGATGCCACTGCAGGGCATTCCGCAAGAAGATTCTCCTCCGGATGGCGCGGCAAGAGGAGCAAATGGAGGAGCGGGTGAGAATCCTGGTGGACAAACACCTCAAAGCCCGCCGATTATAACATCGAGGACCCTGTTGCTTTGCCCCTTTTTATTCCTTGTTTTGGTGGGTGGGAATTGGGCGTTGGGGTTTCGGGACATTATTTGGACTTTTTTCGTTTTGGACATTGGTTGGGGTTAGGGAGAGGGGTGGGTCAGGTGTGGGATAGTTTATTTTTGTTAGGGTAATAAATTATATTTATACTTAAACATACAATGTTAATGTTTTGTGGGGGGTTACTGTTTTACGAATTAACGTCACATTGGTTTGCTTGCTGCTGCAGGGCCGCAGCCAGTGTTTGATTTAAATAATCTGCCGATGATGTATAACAAACAGATAGATGCGGTACCCCTCACTGAGTTATTTGTCCTACTAGTATTCTACCTCCCACCAAACTTATCTTACCTGTGATTGATGATGACTACGTTCGGCACAGCGATGGCTGCATGGTTTCCATAGAGAATGTAGAAGATGCCACGGTTGTGGTGGTAGTAGTAGAGTAGACACTGGCAGTAGCATTTGCTAAAAAAATAAAAAAAGAGACAGTCACTTGCCTGAGAAAAACTGTGGGAGGAGTAGTCGAACGAAGTGAAATACAGTACAGAAGACGACTGCCAAACAAACAATATTGCAGTTGCAACTGCTAAAGTCAAATTAAACATAATGGTGGTGGGGACAGCCTAGTACAAGAAGTTATAAACTGCAGTTGGGCTGTCGAGTGAGTCACTTAACTTAACACAATCGTAATTCGTAACCTTTACTGCTGTGTGGTAGGAGTTTGATGATTAATCCAATCAATGACGGCAATTAATTATGATGTACTACTATTAGCCGTTGACGGCTTGCACAATGCACATAGACTGAGCATGGGTGGCCAAGCAGAAGAAGCTCCTCGCCCTGCCTTGCAATTGAATTAGTGTTGCTTTCACCACATCTGCCCCAGCAAGCGTGTGATCAATTGGTGTACATTTTATGTAGTCACATCACACCTCAATATAAATCACAGCCCGGGGGAAGAGGGTTAGGGTTTGATGAATGGATGGGAAGGGGGTTTGGGGAAAGGTTTGAAAATGAAAAACAGTACGCATGGACAACAAAAGCAAAGCGCAATCTTGGCAGACGACCATGATCTTATCCAAAAAATCAATAAAGCGAGAAAAGGGAAATGCATGCGTTAATGATGATGAAGATTAGATAACTTGATGGTTAATGAGTAGTACTTAATAACTCCTACTAGACAATTAGACAGTACAGGGCACCAGTATGTTCTATGCAATTTGCCTTGCCTGTAATATGCCCTCAGAGACCCAAATTCCATGTTGTACTGGGCTTACTTGTAAAGATAGCAAAGACAATTAAAAAACATTTGTAGGGATCAATTAGCAAACAAACACACAACACACAGTCCTAATGATTGCAGAGAAAAAAGGATTCAAATTAATTAAAAGATGAATGATGAATGATACTAAAGTTACTGTATTATCATGCTAAAATTGTGGAGTTGAATCTCGTCCTTCCTCTTGGTCCTATCTTCCATGGACGCTCCGCACATCAATCTTGGTGGCCTTCCTGATGCCGATTGGTAAGGTAAATGTGAGTTGTGTCTCCCAGTATAGCAAGCACAGGGTAAAGGCCGGCCTGTAACGTCTAGATGGAAAAACAAAAGGGGTATTGAGAAATCAATGAATAAAAAAAAAAAACATCATTTACGGTGGAGTCCAAGAAGAGAAGAGAGAACACTTTCAGAGTGAGGCGGCTTGGATATATCGTGTAGATTCTGTTTACAGCATTAAGCTACAACAACAACAGGACAGAACAGGCCCACCACAGCACCAGCCCGTGACCCAACCTCCATTTACCTTAATTTTTGACATAGCCAGACAAAAGGCATACACAGCAACTTAGCATTTTCCTAATTAAGTGACAAAATCAATGCGCCGCTGTCAGTCATCACTACACTCGACTAGACCACTACATGGACATGTAGGTCTGCTGTGTTTACTACTTTCTTGTTGAATTGTTGTGTTTATGTTTACCTTATGCCACTTCATGAAATGCAGTTAGTCCTTGAATCATCTCCGATCCAACTGAATGACTGCGCGCGAAAAGATAGTATGGTCATCATCATGGTGTGGTACGTGTTGTCCAACTACAACTCAGTCTGTATTGACTCCGATTAAGTCCATATTCCATATTAAAAAATTGCAACAGATATTGGCCTGCACCTGCAGTAGTAGGAGTACAATTTGGTTATTAAACAACAAGAAAGGAAACATTGACTGTCACTTACTTACTTGAGTCACTTTGTAGATTAACTAGTAGAGTAGAGTTCGACTTCATGCACAACATCAACAACAAACAACAGCAATCGCTCAGAGTCTGCAAACATCCAATGCATTCCATCATTACCTGTCTTGCTCTTCTCTTTGGCTGTCAGATCATCAGATGCCTAGTTCTGACATTTTTTTTTTTTTTTTGCGTGGCAGTGGCCTCATCATTATTACTCCAGTCCACATTCATTTTGAGTGTTAGGCGCTGTTTCGGTTTTCGTCTTATTCATCTGTGGCACTTCTTTGTCACAGTTTAAGTTGCTTCCCATGGTCAGCACTGTGATGATGGTCCGCGGCCTGTGTAGTGCTCATTGCTGGTCATTTGAGTTTGCACAAATGTCAGCAAGTTTCTTCGAAGAGTCTCTTGTCTTTCTCTGCCAAGTACCTTCTGTCCTGACAGTGAGGACCTTTGGATGCCTGCTGAGGCTGTAGCCTTCGGACACTGATGAGTTTCAGCTCGAAAACAAAACGGAGGATAGCTATAGTAGTCACGTTTCACTTCTAATGGAGGCGGGACTGGTAAAGGCAACATTTCTTGTACTAATGTCTGCCTTGATGGAAATGTACTCGTGCGAGACAGGAAGATGAAGCAGGACTCTGAAGAGTGGACAGTTAAATGCACAGACGTGCAACTCCAATAGGGAAATAAAAAGAAGACGGTGGTGATGGTTTTGTTGTGATTTGATTTGAACCGGAAAGACAGATACACAGACACATAAAGGAAGGAAGAAAGCAACAATTTGAAAGCCTAGTTGTCAGGGAAGAGGAGCTCGTCCTCAAACTCTGGTGGTTCGGACAGAAGTAGGTCCTGTAACGCACTATTTACGTCATCCAAGTCGCTCTGCTCTTCCTGCTGTGATTCACGTATTTTGTAATCCGGTGGTATAAAGTGCTGATTCATTTTGATCATGGTTAACCTCTCCACGCTTTGGGCCGAGAGACTGGTCCTTTTCGAAGTTACAATGGCACCAGCAGCACTGAAAACACGCTCAGAAGAGACACTTGCGACAGGGGAAGCGAGATACTTTATCGCCAGCCTGCTGAGCACTGTCCATTGGCTTCTTTTCCCATACCAATACACCAATGGGTTTCCATCCATGAAGACCTCTGTTGGGTCATCCAGATAGGCCTGGACCATCCGCTCAATGTTAAGGGGTGCTCGGATGTGCTCGGCCGGTTTTGCCTTTGCATCAGCACTGGACTTACCATACCCCTGCTGTAGAAACCAATCAGTTGCACATTGTGCTGCGGATGATCCTGTTCTTGATGTTATTGTTGGTGTAGGTGACTGCTGGGAGGCAAATGCACTGCCCTCAGGCTCCGAAGTATAACTTGACTCTGGATGCCCTGTAGTACTGGTTATGGCCTGTGGTGGGGGGCCTGTAATTAACAGCCGTTCGCTTTCGAAAATAGTTGCTTCCTTAGCTATCAAAGTTTTGTAGTTGGCAACATCCACTTCCGAAAAAGGAATTACTGCCTTGCTGTTCAGAAATACTTTGTACCGTGGATCCAAAATTGTGGCACTAATGTAATGTGGTTGTGACAAAATTTTATTTTTAATCCTTGTATTTTCCGATAAGCGAGCGGCTAAGGTCTCCGCCAAATGATATGCGTCTTGTTTGTCATCCACACCTGCGTACGTTTCAGACACATCCTTCAGCTGTTGCTCTAGCATGTGCAACAATGGGATAGCTTGGCCCATAGTTCAGTCCTCCCTGCTGACTTCACGTGTGAAGATCTCAAAAGGAAGTAGCATCTCAGTCAGGCATTTAATGAGGTCCCATTGAGCCATCTCAACGGTCATGCCTCTCACAGTAGGTTCCCCTATTCTTTGCATGACATAAGCATTGAGTGGTATGTACAGTTCAAACAGACGATCAAGCATATAATAAGTTGAGTTCCAACGTGTTGGCACCTCCTGGATGAGCGCTTTGACTGGCAGTTTATGCTCACGTTGAATGACCCTCAGCTGCTTCCGGGCTTTAAAGGAATGGCTGAAATGTGTGCATATTCTTCTGCAGGTGACCAGTAAGTTGCTGACTTTTGATTCATTTTTCAAAAAGTCTTGAACAACAATGTTAATGCAGTGTGCCAAACACGGGACCCTGAAATAGCCACCATTGCGCATGGCCAAAACTACATTACTGCCGTTGTCCGTGGCAACAAAACCAATCGTAAGCCCTCTTGGGCGCAGCCACTCAAAGACCTTGGTGTTAAACTCTTCCAAAATGTTTGCAGCAGTATGAGATTTCTCCATGGCAAACATGGCTACAGTTGCATGTTTGCGAGTGGCATGAAAAATCTCTGCAGTATCAACACCAGCAGATAGCTGTTCTCTAACACCCACAAAACTGATCCAGTGTGCAGTGATGCACATGTAATCTGGGGCTTGGCAACTGGTCCACATGTCTGTAGTCAGGTGGATACTGTGAACAGCACTCTGCTTCAAGGCCTTTCCTAGCAATTCCAGCACGTCGTGATGTAGTGCTGGAACTGCAACTCTGGCAAAATAGTAGCGGCTGGGAACATGCCATTTTGGGCAGATGGTTGACACAAATTCCACAAAACCCAACCCTTCAACAAAAGAAAAAGGGAGAAGGTCCAGTGCTAACATTTTAGCCAGCTTCGCATTGTACAAACGTGCTATTGGGTGGTTGCGTTCGTACTGCCCCTCACCCCCAAACATGCTGATAATGGTAGGCTGCATGGTTTTCCTTTCTCTTAGGCTCAACGCACTTTTTGGTAGTGCGGACCTGGTACTTCTTGGTGTCTCCGGCTGACTCTTACTCTTGTGCCACTGAGATGTTGCTGAAGATGTGTGCAACGTTAAGACTGCACTGCTGGGGTCAGGGACACCTTGTGTACCACTAGTGAGAATGTCTCCCTGTCCTTCCTCTTCCACCGTGATCGGATCTTCTTCTACTCCTTTATCCCCACCAACACCAATGGTTGCAGTTTTTTTTCTGTCGCGAAGGTGGTCCTCCCAGCTGATCAAGTGGTGTTTCTTCAGATGGGTCATTTGGCCTCCGGTACCATAGTTTGTACCAAGCTTACCACGACTAACAGAGGTATTACAAATGGAGCATATAGCAATGTTCTCCTCCTTTTCGCTAACCGTAAAGAAGTCCCAAACTGGGGAGCTTAACTTTGGCCTCCTGCTGGAGGTGCCACTTCCAATGCCGGATGATCTGTAGGGTGTGTGTTGAATTTGACTCTGTGCTGCTGTACCACTACCTACTCCTACAGAGGTGGTGGTTGTGCTGGATGTAGGTCGCTGCCGGGCCTTTGCTAATGCAAATATGGAAGCTGTAGGTCGTGTTGGTGTTACCTGTGGAGGTATGCGTGCTACATCCCTCGCAGCGATTTTGGATAGAGTAAGAATGTTGGTCTCCATCTCCTCGGGGCCGGGAGTGATGTTCGTGATGACTGGCTCGTCGTCATCATCATCATCATCTTGCTGTTCTACATCGACCTCCATAAGTGTAAGGCTTTCTGGAACCTTCCTTTTCCCTAGCTTGGTCTTGGAACGTGGCTCCCTCTCAGACTCAGTTTGTGGCTTCCAAGTGGCATCTAAATCATCAGAAGGGGGCTTGGCGAAGAACTCGATGGACTACCCCTCCTTTTCCTTGCTGGGGATTTGGAAGACAATGGATCTTCTGAATGAGTGGCTTCTTCTTCTACCTCTGCATGAGGCTCAATTTCCTGAACTGCCCCTACTTCAGGAGGAACAACAACTACTATTGCGGGCGGTGGTTGCGGCTGTTGTTGTTGACCACTTATCTGCTGTGTTTCCTCCTGCGTTGATTGGGTACTACTTTGAGATAGCGATAAGTTTATCTCCGGCTCAGCATCACTGCTTTCCACCATTAGGCTGGCTACCTCTTCCCCACTCATGTGCTTGGCCCTGGGTTGGTGGGTTGGGTCCACTGATGCGGATGTGCTGCCCCCAGCTTGCCCCCGGACACCGCTGCTGCAGGCGCAATTATTTTTTTCCCAAAAAAGGTACTGGCCGGCACACCAGACTTCAGTGTCACTTGCTTCTTCTGTTCCTTCTTCTTCTCAATAGCAACTTTCTTGGTACTGGAGGACCTGGTACCTGCTTTCTTTGGGCCCATCTTCTTCAGATGTCAGCAGCACTCAGTTGCAGAGATGTCTGGTCAGGTCACACGTCACGTTGTGTGTCCAGCAGCAGGATGTCTGTCTGGAAGTGCAACAGGAAATGATGAGAGACACACCTCCTCCTCAGTCTTTGTGCACCTAAAAGCAAAAAAGCCAGAACATCAGTCAAACATAGCACAAATCAAACAAATAGAATATAGAACTTAGTGTGTGGTGGCCTCAATTATTAAATTTCAGAAACTATTCCAACAACAACACACAGTGTAGCCATTTGTGAGACGTTGACAACAAGGCCAGGGCTTTCATGGCTACTGTACACTCTGGAAGAATAAGAATATTAAAGAACAAAAACTAAAATGTACTGGAGCATGTTTGGCCTAAATTTGTGCATCACGTGTGATGTATTATATAGCAGCATCAGGGAGCTGCAGCTGGCAATGGGGATGGATTTGGAAGCAGTAAAACAAGAGGAAAAATGGAAAGACACGCAGGCCTATGTGGCAAAAACAGCACACTAATAACTACCACAACAAAATGGCCCCCAGAAACATGGTGACTCACAGGCACAAGGCACGGCAAACAATGAACTCAAGCAGGCCTATATATGGGCAGACAAAGGATGCCTTATAAAACACACACAGCTTTAATGCAAAAACTAAAATCCACATGGCTAAAAACACTTTGGAAAGTTAGACAACCACTACAACAACACAATTATAATGACACAGTACACACGCAAAAAAGGCATTTATTTACCACACCCAATAAGTGAAATAGTCAGACCCTCCAAAAAAAGCCACATTTCGCAATTCAATTTAATCTATTCAATGCCATCCATGGCCTAAATGATGCCAAAATTCCACAGACTACACAGAAACAGATTTATGCACCCATGGTTACTACCTCTGGGCCTACTGGCATACTGGGCCGCAAGTTTGGAGGCCTATGGCAAAAGCACAGTGGCTGGTTTAACAAAATGGCCGCCGCCCACATGGCCAGGCCACCCAAAATAACAAAAAGTGAAGACAAAGGACAGGACCAGGCAGTTGGAGACTCTGGGAAACTTGCTACCTCTTGGAAAAAATTGTAAAACAAAAAAAAAATGACTCCTTGATCACCAAACTACATCAAAATGACAACCTGAGGAGTTTTTTGTGCAAAATGAACTAAATCAACATTTTCGAGAAGGTTTAATGATGCTCGAGAGATATTGTTCGCCAGATTGTAAATTTTGCGTGTTCGGCATCGCGATCGTCACAAATTGTCGTTATCGCGCGCGCAAAACGTACATTGAGCGCGCGAAGAAGTTAAAAAGTGTAAGTCCGCGTTGTCGCGCAGTGCGGACTTGCCCAAAGTCCGCGAGCTGAACGCCCAGGGTTACCTACTGGCTGAAAAGGCCTATTTATTTAACAAACACCACAAAAAATAAAATACGCCCCAAAAACCACTTTTACCAATTAAAAACAATGCCATCCATGGCCTCAATTATGTTACAATTCAACAGACAACACAAACAGTTTTTATGCACCCATGAGGATGACTACCGCCGGGCCTACTGGCACACTAGGCCGCAAGCTTTGAGGCCTATGGCAAAAGCACAGTGGCTGTTCACACAAAATGGCCACCAACACATGGACAGGCCACCCAGACCAACAAGAAAAGGAAGACAAGACAGACAATGCAGGCCTATGGCAAAAGCACAATGCCTGGCTTCACAAAATGGCTGCCACCCACATGGCCAGGCCACCCAAAATAACAAAAAGTGAAGACAAAGGACAGGACCAGGCAGTTGGAGACTCTGGGAAACTAGCTACCTCTTGGAAAAAATTGTAAAACAAAAAAAAATGACTCCTTGATCACCAAACTACATCTAAATGACAACCTGAGGAGTTTTTTGTGCAAAATGAACTAAATCAACATTTTCGAGAAGGTTTAATGATGCTCGAGAGATATTGTTCGCCAGATTGTAAATTTTGCGTGTTCGGCATCGCGATCGTCACAAAATGTCGTTATCGCGCGCGCGAAAACGTACATTGAGCGCGCGAAGAAGATAAAAAGTGTAAGTCCGCGTTGTCGCGCAGTGCGGACTTGCCCAAAGTCCGCGAGCTGAACGCCCAGGGTTACCTACTGGCTGAAAAGGCCTATTTATTTAACAAACACCACAAAAAATAAAATACGCCCCAAAAACCACTTTTACCAATTAAAAACAATGCCATCCATGGCCTCAATTATGTTACAATTCAACAGACAACACAAACAGTTTTTATGCACCCATGAGGATGACTACCGCCGGGCCTACTGGCACACTAGGCCGCAAGCTTTGAGGCCTATGGCAAAAGCACAGTGGCTGTTCACACAAAATGGCCACCAACACATGGACAGGCCACCCAGACCAACAAGAAAAGGAAGACAAGACAGACAATGCAGGCCTATGGCAAAAGCACAATGCCTGGCTTCACAAAATGGCTGCCACCCACATGGCCAGGCCACCCAAAATAACAAAAAGTGAAGACAAAGGACAGGACCAGGCAGTTGGAGACTCTGGGAAACTAGCTACCTCTTGGAAAAAATTGTAAAACAAAAAAAAAATGACTCCTTGATCACCAAACTACATCTAAATGACAACCTGAGGAGTTTTTTGTGCAAAATGAACTAAATCAACATTTTCGAGAAGGTTTAATGATGCTCGAGAGATATTGTTCGCCAGATTGTAAATTTTGTGTGTTCGGCATCGCGATCGTCACAAATTGTCGTTATCGCGCGCGCGAAAACGTACATTGAGCGCGCGAAGAAGTTAAAAAGTGTAAGTCCGCGTTGTCGCGCAGTGCGGACTTGCCCAAAGTCCGCGAGCTGAACGCCCAGGGTTACCTACTGGCTGAAAAGGCCTATTTATTTAACAAACACCACAAAAAATAAAATACGCCCCAAAAACCACTTTTACCAATTAAAAACAATGCCATCCATGGCCTCAATTATGTTACAATTCAACAGACAACACAAACAGTTTTTATGCACCCATGAGGATGACTACCGCCGGGCCTACTGGCACACTAGGCCGCAAGCTTTGAGGCCTATGGCAAAAGCACAGTGGCTGTTCACACAAAATGGCCGCCAACACATGGACAGGCCACCCAGAACAACAAGAAAAGGAAGACAAGACAGACAATGCAGGCCTATGGCAAAAGCACAATGCCTGGCTTCACAAAATGGCTGCCACCCACATGGCCAGGCCACCCAAAATAACAAAAAGTGAAGACAAAGGACAGGACCAGGCAGTTGGAGACTCTGGGAAACTTGCTACCTCTTGGAAAAAATTGTAAAACAAAAAAAAAATTACTCCTTGATCACCAAACTACATCTAAATGACAACCTGAGGAGTTTTTTGTGCAAAATGAACTAAATCAACATTTTCGAGAAGGTTTAATGATGCTCGAGAGATATTGTTCGCCAGATTGTAAATTCTGCGTGTTCGGCATCGCGATCGTCACAAATTGTCGTTATCGCGCGCGCAAAACGTACATTGAGCGCACGAAGAAGTTAAAAAGTGTAAGTCCGCGTTGTCGCGCAGTGCGGACTTGCCCAAAGTCCGCGAGCTGAACGCCCAGGGTTACCTACTGGCTGAAAAGGCCTATTTATTTAACAAACACCACAAAAAATAAAATACGCCCCAAAAACCACTTTTACCAATTCAAAAGTAAACAAGGCCATCCATGGATGCCCGGCCTACATGATGTTTAAACTTTAAATTCAACAGACATCACAGAAACATGCACCCATGGGTACCTCTGGCTCTAGTCTGGGCCTACTGGCTGAAATTCCAATCAAAGAAAAACAACTAGGCCCCTGCCGAAACTACAGGCCACAACAATACATTTTAAAAAATATGGAAATCCCCCAAAAAATGTAGGTACAAACAAGCCCCAATCAAACAAACAAGTACACCAATTCTCCAACTTACTTGTAAAATCTCAAATCCAAGAGTCCTCAAATCCAATCCAATGATATGATGCAGCAGACAGACACAAAAAGTGATCCTTCCAGCTCCAAATCCAAATGAAAGTGAACAGCACTTGGACAAAACACTGGGAGGAGCCTGCTGGACAGGAACAGGAAGTTTGAGAATCAGGGGCACTTCCTTCCTCTTGGAAAAAAAGAAAAAGGACTCCTTGCTCACCAAACTACATCTCTAAATGACAACCTGAGGAGTTTTTTGTGCAAAATGAACTAATTCATCATTTTCGAGAAGGTTTTATGATGCTCGAGATATATTCTTCGCCAGAATGTAGTTTCTTCGTGTTCGGGATCGCGATCTTACCAACACTGCCGCCGGAAGTCAGATCGCGCGTCCGAATGACGTGTTCGCGGTCGCACACTCTCGCGGGAACTTGCGGCCGGATTCCAAATCTCGTGGCGCCCGCGAACGGATAGGAAGTCGCGTCGGCGAACGCAGAATCACGGTAGGTCGTTACCGCGCGCGCGAGAACGTATATTGAGCGCGCGATGAAGAAAAACAGCTACGCTACGCCGCAAATTGCGTAGTGCACGGTAACTTCGCGTTCTACGCGAATCGCGAAGTTACCGTAACTTCGCAAGCTTCGCGAGCGTAGCGAATTTCACCGCCCAGGCTTAATGAAAAGTACCATGGTCTGTCCCCACAATTTCATTGTCCTGGAGCACATGATGCTACACATATTGCAAAACAAATAACACAAGATAGGAAATTAGTCCATTGGCATTGTAACAACTTCCATTCCTTCAAATTGCAAGCAGGTGTCATAACAGATATGTATGTTTAAAAACTGTGACAGACATTCCCAGGAACATTCCATGTCCAGGTTGGACTCAGACACAGCATCATATGCCTGGTGATGGCACAACTATGGAACTCCTGTCAGTTGATGACATGGGAAAGTTCACTGAAAGAAAAATATGAATTAAGATTAGCAAGGATAACTTATGTCTCACAAGTAAGAGTAAACTTAAACTTTAGACAGAACAATGTTACTTGAATAATACAGTGTGCATGTAGCATTAAGCATATTTAAAACCTGTTTTGCACAAATAGTAGCACACTTATTCTACACTCTTATGTGTACATACACATAGTCCTCACAGCTACCCAACCACAAGCACTGTAGAATTGGAAATACATCTCAGTGCAAACTTACAGTCATGAAAAGAAGTTGTTGATAAGATGTTGTTGCAAGTCACATCCTTCCTCCTCACTACTGTCATCATTACCCAGTCCCGGATCCTCAGCCGGTGGCTCCTGCTGGTCTCCTCCATCTTCAATTAGAGGGATGCTTTTCCTTACTGCCAGTTTGTGGAGCAGGCAGCAGACAACAGTGATCTGGCACATCTTCCCAGGTGAGTATTGTAGGACTCATGAAATATTATCCAGACAGTGAAATCTGGCCTTCAGGAAGCCAAAAGCCCATTTCACTGACCTCCTTGTTCTCCCATGGGCCTCATTGAAGCAGACTTCTCCTGGGGTGACAGGATTCCTCAATGGTGTCAGTAACCTTGGTTGGTTGGGGTATCCTGAGCCTCCTACATGGAAGATAGACAGTAGTTCAATGTTCAAGCAAACATTTACCTAATTGACACACAAAACCACTCATAACAAACTTCATTGAAATTCTTACTTACCAACAAGCCAGGCCCACTCTTGAAGTAGTTGAGTCATCAAATGTGGTATGATGCTGTCCTGTAGTATGTAGGAGTCATGGGCTGAACCTGGAAATCTGGCACAGATGTGTGAGACTTACAAATCTGCCAAACAAACCACCTGTACATTGATTGAGTGGAAGTGCTTCCTGTTCCTGTCTACCTGTTCATTGGCCAGTGGTGGGATTAGAGCAATATGTGTCCTATCAGTAGCTCCAATCGCACGTGGTATTCCACCAAAATCATAACATTTTGCTTTAATATTGGCCAATTCTTCATGTTTTGGAAACTTAATGTAGCTGTTCATGTGTCTGGTCAATGTCTGAAGTACATCACGAAGTACATTGCTGAACATAGGCTGGGACATTCCGCCTGATGTTGCTACTGTGTACTGGAAGGAACCTGTGGCCAAGTAATGTAGTACTGCCATCACCTTAACTTTTGGTTTCAGAGATGTAGGATAGTTGTGATGTGGACGCAATGAAGGTTTCAACTGCTGGCACAAGTCAATGATGGTTACCTTTTTGAGACAGTATTTGCTGATCACGTCTCTGTTCCATGGTTTGTAGGTCTGGAAAGGACCTGTAGATGGGAGACTGTTTTCCTGCTCCTCCACGATCCCTATGTGTGGAGTGTATACACAGTAGGTGTTAGATCACATTTTCCACAGTAACATATACTTAGACAAACACAAAAGACCATGTAACCATACATGACAGTCCAAGTCAGTGCAAAGCAGCTTTAAAAAAAACCTAAACATGCAACAGCATACATACCATTTCAGAAAATGAACCACATATTTAGAAACACAGGAATGAAAGTACAGTAGTCTCATAATTCACTAGTGACAGATTTCTTCAAGGCCAATTCAAGCAGTAGACAGTCCAAAACTTACAAGCAAAAAAAATAAGACTTAGGTATGTTTCCTGGTTGAGAAAAGTTTTGCTTCAAGACAGTAGGTTCCTGTTATGCATACCATCCTGTACACCACATGCATTTTGAGTTGCATTCAGCACTTCATGCAGACAAATGTTTCATGGTGGAGACTGTCATGTTGTGATTTCTGCATTGCACATACAATGCCACGAACTACCAATTTACAATCCACAACTTTATTAATTTGCAGATGTACACTTAGGTATAGAACACAAAGATCACTTACAATGTTCCATTTAATTGGAATGTGTAAGTAGGGTGCTTGAAATTTGAGAGTTATGGCCTTCTGTGAATGTGGGATTCTGTACATCATCAAACACACACCTCCTTGCCACCTGAACATCACACAGATCGCACATTGGGCGCAGTGGCTTTCAACAATGTTCTTTGGAGTATATACATCTGTTAATGGGCATGGGCCACTTACTGCCTGAGAGAAAGAGGTAAACCTGAAACTGTTGTTTGTGCTTTCATGCTTGTTTGGTCTGCCAACAAGTGTGTAAGGCTCCTCTCAAGGTTACTTTGTTATGGGAGTGTAGGCGATTTATTTTGATGCTACTTTAACACACAATATTGTGCATTCAACCATGGTGGAGTACAAAGCCACAACATTGGCAAATGTATTTGCAGCGACCGAACCATTATTCAAAAGTCGTGGTAGGCGGTCCCGAACCGAGGCCGACACAGCAATAGGTTATAACTAGTTATGGAGACAGTTGCAGCTCAGTGATTGTGTCTTCCTACAGTGAAGTCTGATGCGGTAAACTTCCATTACTAATGGAACAAGCTTACTCACGGACCACCGGCTATTTTGAATTGTGCGGTAGGCGGAGTGTCAGCCAGCAATTACAGCCGTTGGACGAAGCTGGAAAATGCGACCAACGCAGACCTATCCCTTTGACTGCCTGCACAGATTACCGCCTATGCGGTCTAGATTAAGGTCTCGAGATTTGCATTACAGATCACGTGCCTTCAGAAACTGCACTTTTGCAGACCTCCCCATCCCTCTGCTACTGTTCTCATCCTCTAGGAGCTACAATGACTCTGCCTTACAGGGAGCAGGGCCCTGCCTTCACACCTGAGGAGCTGCAAATCCTGGTAGAAGTGGTCCTTACCCTGTATAAGCAAGTGTATGGCACACCAGAGGAGCAGGTGAGCACAATTCTGACAGAAAAACTCATCTAAATGTCAGGTAACCATACACATAGGGCATAATCTATCAATGAGACACAGAACCTATTCTGTTTCCTATTGTCCGAAAGTTTGTCGGTGAATGTTATGGACAAGTTCACTGCTATATGTGTGACAGTACTGTTCAGGACTTTACATCAATGTTGTCATGTGCATATCTCATCATAGACCAAATACATTGTATGGTGTTTTAGTTATGCGTGTACACATCAGTTTTACACAATGTTAAATTGTTTTCTGTTATATTTTACCAAACAATTGCTGTAGAGTCATAGCTCTTCAAACTCAAATGGTGATTGTAAAATGTCAGTTGCATTTGTGGATAAGTTGTTGATGTGTACAGTAACACCAACAATTCAACACACATGAGGCAATATTATTGTTACGTCAGCTATACCATAACACCTCACATAGCAATTCACAATGCTCAACCATGGTTATGTCAGATGTAGGAAGGCCACCAGGTGTATAGGTTATAATGTTCAGGCAGGCCATATGTTGATCATGTTGAACAACAGTGCAATAATGCTGAGCTGACTCACAGGAGAAGTTGTAAGCACTATATGGACCATTAGCCAAGTTGGAGCACAGTTAGTGGCCAATGTTACTGTTGTGTAGAGTGTTCCATCAGTTGAGCTACAGAGCCACTGTTTTTTCATCATCACGTCTTTTCATCATCACGTCTCATTGGACTATGGTTTTGCAAAAATGCTCTTAGTGTAGCAATATATGTTCAAGTACATGCTGTAAGACACAGACCAAGTTCTCCCGGACATATAGACATTTTGTCACTCAGTATGTTTGCTTGTCAAAAAAACCCTTTACCATACCAGTTGGCAGTCAGGCTGTCATGAGTGATGCCAAGAGGTATGTGCACATTTGTGATCACAAACATGTCACACACGAATATTTTGGGACAACTGCAGTGCAGAGCATAAGTGTATCACATGCACTGTTGTACTATGGCAATGATTATTGTACAATGGTATGTTGATGTTGTCCCCTTCACTCTGTCATATATGGCATACATTTTATTTTTTGATAACCTGATTTGTCACAGGCTAACACAGACAAATGTAATTGTTTGTCCTATTGTGTCAGACACATGTCCATTGTTCCACAGAGTGTGATCAACAAGTTACACACTCATACTACCTCACATTTGCTCCCAAAAATGTTTACTGAACAAAATGACCAGATTTCAATGTTATTTTAGACAGTGTGATTCAGGGAAATTATCCATACTAGTTAGGTGTTTGTCCAGGCCCAAACTGCTACTGTTCCCTTCCGGAGGACACAATGGTGTGCTGAGGTTAGCTGTTAGAAGATTTCATACCACCTGTGGTGTGGTCCCATCCACAGTGTAGTAAGAGGTGCTGCATACTCACTTATGGCAAGGTCAGGTTGGAGTGTGGTGCCAACAGGAATTGAACATGTATTTTTCAATGTTAATATGTTGCATGTTTGACAACAGGTGCAGTGTTAAAAATGTAGTCTGCTAACTTGTATCATGCTTAAGCTAGTTGTATATGACCTGTGTGACAAACAAGCTGCAGATGTACATCTTGCATGTGTACTAAGTGTCTGATACCATGTCATACTTACAGGTCAATGCCCATCAGAAGGTTTTACTGCGGAGGACCATCACCCGGAAGGTGCAGTCCCTGGGGGTCACACGTCGGCGCAGTGGCCACAGTCGAAAACAGTGGCAGGACTTTTGAGGCTGGAGAAAGAAAATAGCTGAAGTTCAGCTGGACCTGTCACCTCCAGGCATAAGGGGCGCATGCCACGCCCTGACCCCCTAATGCCCTGCATTCCTGGCGGTGGCCTATCCCAACATCGATGGTCAGTTGACAGCAGCAATAAGGGGGTGAGAATGGGCCTTGATGAAATGTGAACTATGCAAACACAAGGAGATGATGGACGGAGTGCTGAAACTTTTCAAACACTCACCCCCAGTCACAGATCTGGTTTGAATCCATCATCGTTCTTTAGCTCACTTCGCCACCCCAGTTCAGACCCAGCTATATGCAAATCAGTCTTGACCCTCTGCCTCATGGGAACAGGCCAGCCCGACCTGCCAACCCAGGTCTTCCTTGGACCGGAAACAAGCATCCTGTGACCGTGAACTATACCATGCAGTTTCATGTATTGCAGACAGTTTTTCACACGTTTAGGGTTTGAGAGACTCCAGACCCATGCAATGTGTAAAATGTACCATATGCAACAATAGTAGTAGGTGCATGGTAATGTCCCTTGATTATGGGGCATGTAAGGCTTAAATAGGCAGGGTATTGCCAGTAGTGGTATTCCATTGTAGAATGGGCACATGACTACACAATGTTTAAGAAAATGCCCTTTACGTACTGTGGTCATGAACAACATATTTCATCAAAAAAGCCACTTTTTTCCCCTGGTCTCTGTATTGAGGCAACAACACTTCTCTGTTAAGTGATGCTTGAGCACTTGACTGTGACATGCCATGCAACACGTTCAGGTAGCAGGCAATGTGTAATTGCAGGTCTATGTAGGTGGTGAATGATGTATGTGCAACAAATGCTAACAGCACTGGTGCTATCTGTTGTCCAATATAGCAGCTGGTAGGTGTAGACTTATGTGTATTGATGTCACATGTCAGACTGGCCCTTACCTTAAGTGAGGGATTGAATGCATCATACCTGATTTCAAGCTGTTTCATGTTTAGGCCTATGTGTAGGTGACAACATATGTCTGTGATTGACTAACAGAGTAGGTGTTGCCTGGTAACAGGGGGGTAACTACATGGATGTGAGAGTAACACAAACCCAATGGCATTGATGGGTGTTAGAAGGGGCATAAATATGTGGAGGCCAAAATATCTATTGTTTGGCACCATAAATGGGATGTCTGGAATTGTGTCTGAACATACCTCTGAGAAGGGCAGATTCATTCAGGTGAAGAACACAATTGCATCTACGAGGGTCAATAGGTGCATGATGATATTTATCATGAAGGGATAGGATTACTTGTCGTGGTGAGATGTGGACATCAGCTGGATTCACTGGTTTGTAAGTAGTGTTGTCAATAGGTAACAAGTTCCATGGTTTTCAGTTAAGGATTCTACATGGCGTGGAGGTATTGTAAGCCACATGTCCTTTAAGTAATCTGCAATCATTGACATTAACAGTATGATAAGCTGTGTTTACATGCACCAATGTTTACAGAATTGAAATCTTTTGACAAACTATTTCATAGATGCACTGTGCTGACATGACACAATACCTGTAGACATAAATCTTGTGTTTAAACCTATTTGTGACTTATATATGAGTTGCACATGTGACACAACTGCTTCATCTGCCAGTGGACAGATGTGCAAGTGTCATGTTAACAGTGTGAAATGGCCTATTCCATACCCCCTACATCTTGTTAGTGACATATTAAAATAGGTTCACTGTTCAACAAGGTCTGGATTAGGGATATTGTCAAGCCTTGCAGTGGTAGTCAATTTCTTTAAAAGAAAGTATATTCTCAAATGGATCCCATGAGGTAAGTATGGTATAATACAAGGGCATGAGAAGTTACAGTCAATACATCAGCTAGTACATACATGTGTATAAAATGTTAAGAAGGAGAAACATGAAGTTCTGTTAGACAATGATTCTGACACCATTATTTGAGAGTGTGCACAGGTCATGTAGCTTTCAGTCATGTGCTAATGGCTATATATAAACTAATGTGGAGAGGATGTGGCCTTACGGCTAAAGCGGTCGACCTTGAAGCTGGGGAACCTGGTTCGAGTCTCGGCAGGGACGCTCAACATCCTGTGATTCTGGGCAAATCACTTAATCTACCCCTGCCCAACAAAAATGAATGTGTCAGTCTATAACGCAACTGGTGTCAAGTTCGTGCTACATAAAACTCTGAAAAAAAATAATAATAATGTAGTCATCCAAATAAAAATTGTAATATATGACAATTTGATTACAGTTGTTTTCGCACCTATGTAGCCAGTATACATCAGCATTTCAAGTAATTTGTATTTACATATGTTTTTTAGCATCACACAAGGGCAGTGAAGGAGACAGTGCCACGTATATTGGGGAAGCAGCTGGCCACAGTGGTTCACGTGCTGGCAGTGAGCAAGAAGGAACCAGTGGCACAGAGGGTAATGGGAGCGTCACGGGGGAGCTGACACATGTGACAGTTATGTGATCTTCATCCGACTCCAGCTCCATTGAGCCCTCCCAGGTGGTGGTGGATCCCCCTGGACCTGTGTCCACTCCATCTCAGTCCACCACCCCCTACCTTCTCCACCCTCACAGCAGCTCCCCAGCCACCTGTCTGTGGCCACTCTTCTAAAAGGGGAGGAGTCTCCTTTGCGCCAGATCTCTGTGGGTAAGACATCAGTGCTGAATGTCCTAAAGGTGCATACCAATCAGCTGACACAGATGGTATCTTTCCTGGAGGGTACTCACTCTGACATGTCTTCTCTACAGAGATCCATTCAGGCATTACCTTCCACACTCACGGTTGTCTTATCCCAGTTCTAACTTTTCACCCACCCTTCTGCTTCTTCCCCAACCACAGTCCCTATTCCCATACCTGTCCAAAGCACATGCAAACCTGACCACGCATCCACCTCAACATCCACAAGCAGCACACAAACACACAGATATAAGGCCAAAGACAGACATACACATACTCAGCAGACACAAGACACTCTCACTTGCACTTGCACATCCACTGACATGCAGGAAGACACAACAACCACGGCACCACAGAGCTCAAATACAGATGAACAGGCAGACAACACAGCATCACACACAGCCACTACAGACACCACACCAACAGACACAGACATAACACATCCTTCACAACCCTCTTCCTCCACAACCCTTGCCCTTGCCTCTCCTCATACTCGGTTTGCCCAAAAATTTCACCTGATTGCCCTTGACCTCTTCCCTACCCAAACTGACCCAACCCTTCCAAACCTGAAAAGAAGGCCCTGCCACCCCTGCCATGCCCTTCCACATCAACCCCCAAAAAAACAACCTAGGCCCCTACAAAGACCCAACCTACACCCCAAGGAACCCAAAAAGAAATATTCCCCATCCGGCCAAAGCCCTACCCCCACCTGAAACCCAAAGATCATCTTCCCCATCCCACCCCAGTTCCTCTAAGGGTAAAAAAAAAAGTGAGGAAAAAAAGACCCCCCCCCCCTATTCCCTTCACCACCCTTCATGGTTATATAATTTCCAAGATGTTGAAACCCAGCTCCTCAAAACTGAATCCTGCCCTCCCACTGACCCAGCCGACACTCCCATTCCTGAGCCTAGCCCTTCCAAGGACCAACCCACCCCACCCTAGTTTTGTTCTTATGGTGCCTGGCCTGTCCCCTGGATGCCTCTTCTGGGGGAGGTATCCCTTTGTGTTGTATCTGAAGGCAAGTTTGAATGGGCAACAGTTTTATGGCCCACAACATGGACTTTTGGACTGGCCATTATCCTTTTTTTTACAGCTATCATATGTAGGCTGAATAAAGCACTCACTTGTTTTGTTATTCCTGTGTCCAACCTACTGATGTTAACTGTCATTCCCGTCTATTTTTGGATTTGTGAGTACAGTTTAGTTTGTATGACAATGATAGCATATAGTTCAGTGAGTAGGTAAGTCTATTGGGATCTTATGTTGAATTATGTACCTACAGTGGCTGGGTGTCAATGTCCACATGATGTATCTGCAGGGGTGTGGGGCAAAATGGCCAAACCTTGCATTGGATATTCTATGCATTCATAGTTTTTGCAGCTTTCTTTGTCCAGTGTGCAAGTGTGTCAATGAACAGGACTCAATGAGATGTATGGTGCATATGTATTTGATGTGTACAAAGTTAATATTCTTGTCAACACACTTGGACGTGTTTTGTCTCTTCATGGAGTATAGGTACTTTAGACACACATGTTTATAAAGCAAAGCGTAAATTGCAAAATATGTCTTAATAGATATGAGCCAATTGCTGTTTCTTCTGTGGATATTGTAAAGAACGTCCAATAACACATTTGCCACATGTGGATGCCACTTTGTGCCAATACACATTAGTCCCAGATGGGACTGATTGTCACTGTCCTGTCCACATGGAGACCGTGAGGTAGTTCCAAATCAGGCTGTGTACTGGCCATGTAGACTTCCAGGACTCTCATTAATTGTAAGAACCATTTTATGCAAGGTGTCTATGAACTGTGGCCTCCTAATCTTGTACAACTTGGATGGTTATAATCCCATTCACGTTACTTGCCTATTTCATGTGGGTGATGTGTGTGGGTCCATGACAGTGCTTAGTAAGTTTAACTGTGTTTGTCTACTGTGAAATTCCCTATAGATGTATGTGTTAGTTGCATGAGGACCTATCTTATGGTACTGGAATGGGTGTCACAGGAGTTGGTAGGTATTTACATTATGGTGTGATTGTCTTGAATTACACTTATTTGCACACAAATGTACATCAGTTTCTGGGCTTAAATCACAGTTAGAGTATGTAAGTCTATGCATGGACATTATCAGTACACTGGACATAGGGCTCATCATGCTGATGCGATGTGGCTTTATATTCTGTCTTTGTGCACACATGGCCCTACAATAAATCTTCCACCCAGGGATAAAATACCCAATACTTTACCATGGTTTCCAGCCTCCAAGGGGATGTATATGCTATCAGAGGGTCTTGTATGTTGTAAGGTGTGGGTCACGGTTGTCAAGGAGTGTTTGTGTGTCAAGTGATGTGGAGTGTGTAAATATATATCCAGGTAGGATGTGTCACCTGCAAACAGTTGCACATACACAAGCTTTAGGACTTCTAGGTTATGTTAGAGTGGATCAGTCTAGTGATGTTCGCATTGTGGATACTTTATCTTGTTCATCACAACATGAGTTTGAGTGGCTTCATTTAACAGGGAATTAGGGTGGGAACTCATAGGGATATGTATCATGTCTATTTGGCCACCTTTTACAGCCATATGAGCTACATGAATGTGTTTTTCAGTTACTGGTACACATATGGTATGTCAATACTTCTGGCATATGACAAGATCTAGATAGGTGAATGCACACCTTACATTGTAGCTAAGATGCCAGAGTGTTTGTTATTGGCAAAGGCTGCTATTATCAATTCACTTTGGTGATGCAAATATAACTTCAATACAAAGGTATTTGTTATAGACTCAATGCTGACAGCAGGAGATTGTGCTTATAGAGTTACAGATATGTCAGCTATTAGTTCAGGGGCAGTGGTAGGTGATTCAGCTGCAAAGTCTGCTTTCTGTCTTTTCAAGATGTTACTGCACTCAATGGAGTTTCGGCTGTAGCTTTCTGTGCAGACAAGTCTTCCTACTGTCAGTGCTATGCACTATCATTCACAAAACCACTTCATAGACTGATATACATTTATCAGTGCTCATTCCTCCAAAGCATCTTTGAAACCCCTCATGTGGTACTTCTCAAGGTATACCTTTTCACCCTGACATTGCACTGCGACAACCTCCTTCACGATGCAGTTTGGAAGCTCAGCTGGACCCTCAGTCTTTGCTCCCAGCAGTGGTGATGAGGGTATTGGGTTCAGGAGGGATGTTGTGTGCCAGTATATTGGTAGAATTGGCACATACATTTATGTGTGCATTGATGTTAAGTTGCCAGGACATGTGGCACACATAGCAGTGGAGAGCTCAACATACAGATATATACATATATATGTGTCTATGCACATTTATAGTCCTACCTTTATGTTGGGCCTGTCCCTGTATTTTCTGATCAGACTCTGGCTACCCGATGCTGAGAGTCCCTCCTTCCTCATACTCATCATGCTACAGATCACTTTGACATTAGTGCACCTTGGCTTTGTGGTCACTTCAATGTCTACGGGTAGGTGAGTCACTTACTGGCGGTGACGTCTGTGAAGGTTCTGATTTTGCAGGTTATCGAGTACTTACAATAGCGGTATGACATGTGTGATGGGGTCCATAGCTGCACAGGAAGTGTGAAAGTGTGTTGTTGTGAGTTTCAGACTTATATGCCTCTCCTTCCACCAGCTCTGATGAGATGGTTGGACTGACACAAACGGCATGATGGAAATATGCACCATGATTGGGCGAGCAGCTCCAGGGTCGTACCACACTCAGATCGCATCCATTGGTTGTTTCCGAGATCCGTGCTGTGGGAATTTCCTGTCAGAGTTGGAAGGACCGCGTCGGACAGTAAGCCATGTATTTGAATGCATCACAATCCTGCGGTCGGAGTGGCCATTTCTAACGAGCCCTTCAGCGAATCAGCGGTCCGACTGACTCCGACAGGACCACAGATGCCGTTCTGCTTGACATCATAATCAGCCCCTTAGATGGTAAAGTGTGTGGTTACTTCCAGTGGTCCACTGTCTCAATGGGTCATTAGTAGGGAGGACAAAGGAGGTATCATATAGGCAACAGGTTTCCAATGTCATTGACATTGAGGTTAGTTGTTGGGTTCTTGGATGCCAGGGCCCGACAGAAGGCCAGGGGGCAAAATTAGGGATGGTCTGCAATGTTGATTGGCTTGAGTGGCACCCTCTTTGGAGAGTGATTGGACCCACTAGTGGATCCTGCATTTGGGTTCTTTTCAATGAGCCCTTATTTAAACAAGTGGTGAAGGCAATTCTTAATTGCACCCTGCACATAACTGTTGTGTAGGGACAGACACAGCCAACATGTACATTGCTAAGTACCAACTGTTGTTTTGTTATTGTTAGCCTTTGTCACTCGATTGCAATCTGGCCAAATTCAGGGATGTATGTCGGAACAATGAAAGCCATTGCATCAAATGGCTTTACAATGCTGTTTTTACAGCGAAAATGCCTTAGAACAAAAGTATTTTCCAACAATTTTTTTACAGCGGATATGCCTGTACCATGGATGATTTGACCTCGAAAATGTAAGTACTAGGGGCTCGCTACCCCACCACGGAACGACGTTGATAAGAGGCTTGGGTTGAGCGAAACTGAATGCTGGAATATATATATATATTTTTTTTAATTTATATATATATATATATATATATATATATATATATATATAAACCTATGGTTTTTCAGTGAATTTCTAAGGTTTTTAAATGCTAATTTCTAACTATAACGTGCCTGAAACCTATGGTTTTTTCAGTGAATATATATATATATTATATTCACTGAAAAAACCATAGGTTTCAGGCACGTTATAGTTAGAAATTAGCATTTAAAAACCTTAGAAATTCACTGAAAAAACCATAGGTTTCAGGGATGTTATAGTTAGTTGGACATTTCACTCATATAAAACCATAGAAATTCCCGCGTTATAGTTAGAATCAGCTAAGTATAACTCGCGCCCCCGCAATACACTGCTGATGATGTCACATATTACATCATTCATGACATGGTCAGTGACATCTCAAATGACATCACTGATGACATCACTGATGACATCATCCACGTGAAAATCTGATGCACCTCCTCACACTCTAATATAACCTTTGATACACCCACTGTAAAATACAGACTACCATTTTCGAAACCATCGACACACCAATACCAGTTACTACATACGCACTCACTGATTCCTAGGTCTACACACACATCCACTCATTTACCCATACAATCACTCATACATACAGTCACTCATCAATACAACACTATCATATGCACTCATACACCTAAACAGACACTCACACACTGCCACTCACCCATGGAGTTACTCACACACCTAGTCAGTCATGCAAAGAATCAATCACACTCCCATTTCCTCAGCTATACAGTTATACACACACCACCTCACTTATTCAAACATATACTAACGCATACTTACTCTCTTATACAATCACTGAGACAAGTACACACTCATCCATACAGCCACTCTCACAATCACTGACTCTCACATGTAGTCATTTATATACTCCATCTCTCACATACACTGCCTTTTACATATGTAGTTACTTGGACATGTACCACTGAGGCATCCAATCTCTCACCAACACACCCATACACACACTCACCCACCCATACAGCTGTTTGCACATGCAATCTTGAACCCATACATCCAGTGAATCAACCACTCACACATCTATGCACAGAGTCACACACCTCCCACCCACCCACACACACACTCAGTATCCCATACAAATACTCAGGCAACCAATCAATAACCCATATAGACACTCATGTAGCTACTGACCAACACATGCAGCAGCTTACACAACAACAGACATACTGATGCACACATTCAGACAGTTTAGTCACTAACTCATGTATTCAGTAAGACACATTTAATCACTCACTTATACAGTCAGTCACACACCTGCTAAATCCTTCATCCAGACACTTATACACCCACTCATTCTTCAATACACCTTGGCATATATATAAAACATATTTAAACTTTACAGAAACACAGTCAATGGATGATGTCATCAGTGATGTCATCAGTGATGTCATTTGAGATGTCATCAGTGATGTCATCAGTGATGTCACTGACCATGTCATGAATGATGTAATATGTGACGTCATCAGCAGTGCATTGCGGGGGTGCGAGTTCTACTTAGCTGATCTAACTATAACGGGGGAGTTTCTATGGTTTTATACGAGTGAAATGTCCAACAAACTATAACATCCCTGAAACCTATGGTTTTTTCAGTGAATTTCTAAGGTTTTTTAAATGCTAATTTCTAACTATAACGTGCCTGAAACCTATGGTTTTTTCAGTGAATTTCAAAGGTTTTTTAAATGCTAATTTCTATCTATAACATAGCAGTCGCATTTGCAGAGTGGTGGAGAAAGGTGAGCGTGGCCTTCCAACATCTTTTAGCAATCCCACTGTGTGGGATTTAGCGGACGTAACAGGAGGGATAGTTAGCCCCAACGTCAACCTTGGTGGCCAACTACCCCTTTTATTACCTCCAGTAAATCCCACACAGCAGAATTGCTAACTTGTTATATCAGGCCCCACCCCCTCCCTGCAGCACTTTGCAAACGCGCCCGCTGGTGCATTCTACGTTGGGGGACTAAGTCCCCTCCAATACTGAGGGTCCCTGGGGGCCAACTAGCCCACCATGTACCTTCAATTTGTGCCACAGAGCTGCGTTGCAGAGAGGTGGTCTGGGGCCACGCCCCTTTTTACACCTCTCTGCAACGCAGCTCTGTGGCGCAAACTGAAGGTACCTGGTGGGCTAGTTGGCCCCCAGGGACCATCAGGATTGAAGGGGACTTAATCCCCCAAGTTACTACGCCAGGGGGCTCATTTGCACACTTGCCATATCAGGCCCCACCCCCTCCCTGCACCACTGTGCAAACGCGCCCCCTGGCGCGTTGTAAGTTGGGGAATTAATTCCCCTTCAATCCTGAGGGTCCCTGGGGGCCAACTAGCCCACCATGTACCTTCAATTTGCACCACAGAGCTGCGTTGCAGAGAGGTGGTCTGAGGCCATGCCCCTTTTTTCACCTCTCTGCAACGCGCCAGGGGGCCCATTTGCACACTTGCCATATCAGCACGATGCCGGTGTTTCTTTATTTGTTTTTTTTTAGAAGGGGGGGCTGTGTGGCCCCCCTTCTTTTTCCTTTTTTTGGGCCCCGGGGGGCCCCATCCCCCAGGGCCTGACCCATTTTTTAAAAAAAAATAAAAAAATCTGAATGGGAAGAGGGCCGCATGGGCCCCCCTCCCGTGGCCAATTCCGGCCCGGGGACCCCATCCCCCGGGGCATTGCCACTTTTATTTAATTTTTTAAGGAAGGGGCTGCGTGGCCCCCCTCCTGAGGCCTCTATTGGCCCTGGGGACCCAATCCCCCGGGGCCGGCATTTATTTATATATATATTTTTTATGGGGGGGAGGGGGGCTGCGTGGCCCCTCTCCCGGGCCACTTCTAGCCCCGGGGAACCCATCCCCCGGGGCAGGCCCTATCCGTTGGGGACCGTGGGGGGAGCCCCAATGCCCCCATGGTCCCACCGGCCCCCCGCGTCCTGCAGGAGCCGGCATTGCTTTTCCACATGGGGGCTGCTGACATGCAGCTCCCCGTGTGGAAAAGCAATCTGCTTTGGATTTTGGAAGCGAGAGCAGGTTTTCCTGCTCTCGCTTGCAAAATCCAAAGCAAGTTTGCTATGACAGGGCGGGAGGCGTGCTCCCACCCTGCCATAGCAAACAGCAGTGTCCCGGGGGTGGGTACCCCGGGACACTGCAGGAGCCGGCCCTGGGGGGTGGCGGTCCCCAGGGCCATCAAGGGCTCCAGGAGGGGGGCCGCACGGCCCCCCTCCCAATGTGATTGAAGCCCCGGGGAGGTGGTGGTCCCCGGGGCATGTGGGGGGGCTCAAGCCCCCCCACCCAAGTTTATTTATGCTTTAAAAAAAGTCCCGGGTGGCGGTCCCCGGGGCTTGGGGGGACCTTGGAGGCCCAACCACACATTAAAAATGAAGCCCCGGGGGGTGGCAGTCCCCGGGGCTGCGGGAGGGCCGAGTGCCCTCCCGCACATAATTTTAAGCAAGCCCCGGGGGGTGGCTGTCCCCGGGGTTGCGGGAGGGCCGAGTGCCCTCCCGCACATAATGTTAACCAAGCCCTGGGGGGTGGCGGTCCCCGGGGCAGCGGGGGCCCCAGCGGGCCCCCACATATATTTTTGGGAAATGCCCCCCGGACCTGGCCCACCCGGGGGCCTCAATTAAATGAAGCGCGGGAACCCGCACTTCATTTTGTTTTTTAAATTTTGCCGGGATTTGCGACCCCAGCGCGAATTTCGCTGCAATTAAAAAAAAAATGTTTTTTTTGTCCCTGGGGGTCCTTGTGGGACCTCCTGAGCAGGCCTGGGGGATCAGGGTGTTTCTACCCTGCCCCCTTTTCTTGTTTTTCGCGTTTGTTTCACTGTTTTCTTGTGAGTCGGTTCTACCGAGTCACAAGATGGCTGCCAACACTTCCTGGTTTGGAGTGTTGACTGCCAATTAGAATAAAGCTCGTGGTCGGGCGGGTCCGCGGATCCACCGCACGTCTGGATATCAATATTTTTATTATTTGAATTTCTCAGCAACTACTGAACGGATTTACACCATTTTTACAAGCAGTACCTTTGTGCCAAATTTGGTGTAATTCCGTTCAGCAGTTCGGGCTGTAGCCTTGGCTAAAGTTTCCTATGGGAAATTGATTTTTTGACTCTTATTTTTTGAATTTCTCAGCAATTACTGAACGGATTTACACCATTTAAAAAAAGGTCGCTTTCTGAACCAAGAGCTACCTTTTTGCCAAATTTCATGTAATTCCGTTCAGCAGTTCGGGCTGCAGCCCTGGCTAAAATTTCCTATGGAAATTAACATGGAGAAAACACTTTTTGGGACCCCCTTTTTTCTCAGCCCGCACTTTACAAATCATCCCCAAACTTTCAGGATAGGAGCTGACCTGGATGAAACATTTTTTTGGAGAATTTCGCGAAGATTCGTCAAACGGTGTCAAAGTTATTGGCAAAACAATAAACGCATTTCCTGTGGAAACTAGGTTCTAACTATAACTACCTACTGGCGACCGCCAGTAGGTATATATATATATATATATATATATATATATATATATATATATATATATATATATATATATCATAGACTCGCAGACTCTCACAACCTCCTTCCGGCGAAGAGAGAGTGACGGACCAAGGATTCTTTGGCAAGATGCATTTATTTAATCCTCACTCCTCACAAACGATGACGCGTTTCGGGCAACAAGTGCCCTTGTTCACATACGGAGCGCAGTCCGCCATTGCTATTTATCATTGCTTAGTGCACACCCCCCTACCTCCTGTGTCACGTGGTAGCAAACAGAGAAAACATACTTTCACTAGCTCAATAGCCCATATTCCATTAGCAACGTTATTAAGATCTTATCATTTTTTGCCATAATGACAATCAACAGCCGAAGACATAACAATTCATAACAAATGCAAATAAATATTTTAAAATATTTTAAAATACTTGCAGCAATATATAAATGTATAAATACACAAATCTAAAAAATTGCCATTACAAATAAATAAGGTATATACATATATAAAAACCCTATTGTAAACATTTCTTGTTTGATGTCTTATATATGTGATATATATATTACCCTATCAACCCACAACCCCTGAACCATAGGAAATCCCTTGCCAAACTAAAAATTGCCTTACCACTGAAAATCCCATACCCACCCTAAACCCTAAAAATTCCCTTCCCACCGAAAAATCCATAACCACCCTAAACCCTAAAAATTCCCTTGCCACCCAAAAATCTATAACCAACCTAAACCCTAAAAATTCCCATGGCACCCAGAACCCATTCCCACCCTAAACCTTAAAAATTCCATTACCACCCAAACTCACATACCCACCCTAAATCCTAAACCCTAAAAATCTCCTTGCCACCCAAAAACCCATACCCACCCTATACCGTAAAAATTCCCTTACCATCCAAAATCCCATACCCACCCTAAATATTCCCCTACACTCAAAAACCCATACCAACCCTAATGAGCCCTTATTTAAACAAGTGGTGAAGGCAATTCTTAATTGCACCCTGCATATAACTGTTGTGTAGGGACAGCCCCAGCCAACATGTACATTGCTAAGTACCAACTGTTGTTTTGTTATTGTTAGCCTTTGTCACTCGATTGCAATCTGGCCAAATTCAGGGATGTATGTCGGAACAATGAAAGCCATTGCAACGAATGGCTTTACAATGCTGTTTTTACAGCGAAAATGCCTTACAGCAAAAGTATTTTACAACAATTTTTTTACAGCGGATATGCCTGTACCATGGATGATTTTACCTTGAAAATGTAAGTATTAGGGGTTCGCTAACACACCACGGAACGCCGTTGATAAGAGGCTTGGGTTGAGCGAAACTGAATGCTGGAAAATATATATATATATATATATATATATATATATATATATATATATATATATCACCAACAGAAGAGTAGCCCCACTGAAAGGAAGCCAGCAGGCAGGTGAGTATTTCATTCATTTAATAGGAACAACTTGCCAACAGGAAGCAGCGTGGAATAGGCATCAGCATGAAAGTCCAGCCAGACGCGTTTCGGGAACCTCGTTCCCTTCCTTAATGGCTTTTCAAACTGCTAACATCAAGACAGCGCTCTCCGTACATTTTAAATTCCAGGGTCCCTCCCCAGTGGGCGTGGCCACCACGGCTTTCTGGTTCGTGTAGTGCGGAGAGAATAACCTTGTGTGAGTCCATCTTGCACAGCAGACAATAAATATAATTTATAACCCATGTGGGTTGATGCAAAGTCCTGGTCACAACCTGCCATGCTTTACAGTTGTTGCTTGAAAACTGCCTCCCGCAATAACGCTAGCACCATCGTGGCGCCAGCACGGGCCCGCACACAAGCGGTGGGCTTCCTCTTGCAGCTGGGCTCAGCCGCTGAACATCATCAACAGAAGAGTAGCCCCACTGAAAGGAAGCCAGCAGGCAGGTGAGTATTTCATTCATTTAATAGGAACAACTTGCCAACAGGAAGCAGCGTGGAATAGGCATCAGCATGAAAGTCCAGCCAGACGCGTTTCGGGAACCTCTTTCCCTTCCTCACTGCTTTTCAAACTGCTAACATCAAGACAGCGTTCTCCGTAAATTTTAAATTCCAGAGTCCCGCCCCAGTGGGCGTGGCCACCTACGGCCTTCTGGTTCCTGTAGTGCGGAGAGAATAACCTCGTGTGAGTCCATCTTGCACAGCAGACAATAAATCATAATTTATAACCCATGTGGGTTGATGCAAAGTCCTGCTCACATGCTTTACAGTTGCTGCTTGAAAACTGCCTCCCGCAATAATGCTAGCACCATCGTGGCGCCAGCACGGGCCCGCACACCAGCGGTGGGCTTCCTCTCGCGGCTGGGCTCAGCCGCTAAACATCACCAACAGAAGAGTAGCCCCACTGAAAGGAAGCCAGCAGGCAGGTGAGTATTTCATTCATTTAATAGGAACAACTTGCCAACAGGAAGTAGAGTGGAATAGGCATCAGCATGAAAGTCCAGCCAGACGCGTTTCGGGAACCTCGCTCCCTTCCTCAATGGCTTTTCGAACTGCTAACATCAAGACAGCGTTCTCCGTACATTTTAAATTCCAGGGTCCCGCCCCAGTGGGCGTGGCCACCACAGCCTTTTGGTTCCTGTAGTGCGGAGAGAATAACCTTGTGTGAGTCCATCTTGCACAGCAGACAATAAATCATAATTTATAACCCATGTGGGTTGATGCAAAGTCCTGCTCACAGTCACAACCTGCCATGCTTTACAGTTGCTGCTTGAAAACTGCCTCCTGCAATAACGCTAGCACCATCGTGGCGCCAGCACGGGACCGCACACAAGCGGTGGGCTTCCTCTTGCAGCTGGGCTCAGCCGCTGAAAATCACCAACAGAAGAGTAGCCCCACTGAAAGGAAGCCAGCAGGCAGGTGAGTATTTCATTCATTGAATAGGAACAACTTGCCAACAGGAAGCAGCGTGGAATAGGCATCAGCATGAAAGTACAGCCAGACGCGTTTCGGGAACCTTGTTCCCTTCCTCAATGCCTTTTCAAACTGCTAACATCAAGACAGCGTTCTCCGTACATTTTAAATTCCAGGGTCCCGCCCCAGTGGGCGTGGCCCCACGGCCTTCTGGTTCCTGTAGTGTGGAGAGAATAACCTCGTGTGAGTCCATCTTGCACAGCAGACAATAAATCATAATTTATAACCCATGTGGGTTGATGCAAAGTCCTGCTCACAACCTGCCATGCTTTACAGTTGCTGCTTGAAAACTGCCTCCCGCAATAACGCTAGCACCATCGTGGCGCCAGAACGGGCCCGCACACAAGCGGTGGACTTCCTCTCGCGGCTGGGCTCAGCCGCTAAACATCACCAACAGAAGAGTAGCCCCACTGAAAGGAAGCCAGCAGGCAGGTGAGTATTTCATTCATTTAATAGGAACAACTTGCCAACAGGAAGCAGCGTGGAATAGGCATCAGCATGAAAGTCCAGCCAGACGCGTTTCGGGAACCTCGTTCCCTTCCTTAATGGCTTTTCGAACTGCTAACATCAAGACAGCGTTCTCCGTACATTTTAAATTCCAGGGTCCCTCCCCAGTGGGCGTGGCCAGCACGGCCTTCTGGTTCCTGTAGTGCGGCGAGAATAACCTCGTGTGAGTCCATCTTGCACAGCAGTCAATAAATATAATTTATAACCGATGTGGGTTGATGCAAAGTCCTGCTCACAACCTGCCATGCTTTACAGTTGTTGCTTGAAAACTGCCTCCCGCAATAACGCTAGCACCATTGTGGCGCCAGCACGGGCCCGCACACAAGCGGTGGGCTTCCTCTTGCAGCTGGGCTCAGCCGCTGAACATCACCAACAGAAGAGTAGCCCCACTGAAAGGAAGCCAGCAGGCAGGTGAGTATTTCATTCATTTAATAGGAACAACTTGCCAACAGGAAGCAGCGTGGAATAGGCATCAGCATGAAAGTCCAGCCAGACACGTTTCGGGAACCTCTTTCCCTTCCTCACTGCTTTTCGAACTGCTAACATCAAGACAGCATTCTCCGTACATTTTAAATTCCAGAGTCCAGCCCCAGTGGGCGTGGCCACCACGGCTTTCTGGTTCCTGTAGTGCGGAGAGAATAACCTCGTGTGAGTCCATCTTGCACAGCAGACAATAAATCATAATTTATAACCCATGTGGGTTGATGCAAAGTCCTGCTCACAACCTGCCATGCTTTACAGTTGCTGCTTGAAAACTGCCTCCTGCAATAACGCTAGCACCATCGTGGCGCCAGCACGGGCCCGCACACAAGTGGTGGGCTTCCTCTTGCAGCTGGGCTCAGCCGCTGAAAATCACCAACAGAAGAGTAGCCCCACTGAAAGGAAGCCAGCAGGCAGGAGGGTATTTCATTCATTGAACAGGAACAACTTGCCAACAGGAAGCAGCGTGGAATAGGCATCAGCATGAAAGTCCAGCCAGACACGTTTCGGGAACCTTGTTCCCTTCCTCAATGCCTTTTCAAACTGCTAACATCAAGACAGCGTTCTCCGTACATTTAAATTCTAGGGTCCCGCCCCAGTGGGCGTGGCCCCACGGCCTTCTGGTTCCTGTAGTGTGGAGAGAATAACCTCGTGTGAGTCCATCTTGCACAGCAGACAATAAATCATAATTTATAACCCATGTGGGTTGATGCAAAGTCCTGCTCACAACCTGCCATGCTTTACAGTTGCTGCTTGAAAACTGCCTCCCGCAATAACACTAGCACCATCGTGGCGCCAGCAAGGGCCCGCACACAAGCGGTGGGCTTCCTCTCGCGGCTGGCCTCAGCCGCTAAACATTACCAACAGAAGAGTAGCCCCACTGAAAGGAAGCCAGCAGGCAGGTGAGTATTTCATTCATTTAATAGGAACAACTTGCCAACAGGAAGCAGCGTGGAATAGGCTTCAGCATGAAAGTCCAGCCAGACGCGTTTTGGGAACCTCGTTCCCTTCCTCAATGGCTTTTTGAACTGCTAACATCAAGACAGCGATCTCCGTACATTTTAAATTCCAGGCTCCCGCCCCAGTGGGCGTGGCCACCAGGGCCTTCTGGTTCCTGTAGTGTGGAGAGAATAAACTCATGTGAGTCCATCTTGCACAGCAGACAATAAAACATAAATTATAACCCATGTGGGTTGATGCAAAGTCCTGCTCACAACCTGCCATGCTTTACAGTTGCCTCTTGAAAACTGCCTCCCGCAATAACGCTAGCACCATCGTGGCGCCAGAACGGGCCCGCACACAAGCGGTGGGCTACCTCTCGCGGCTGGGCTCAGCCGCTAAACATCACCAACAGAAGAGTAGCCCCACTGAAAGGTAGCCAGCAGGCAGGTGAGTATTTCATTCATTAATAGGAACAACTTGCCAACAGGAAGCAGCGTGGAATAGGCATCAGCATGAAAGTCCAGCCAGACGCGTTTCGGGAACCTCGTTTCCTTCCTCAATGGCTTTTAGAACTGTTAACATCAAGACAGCATTCTCCGTACATTTTACATTCCAGGGTCCCGCCCCAATGGGCGTGGCCACCATGGCCTTCTGGTTCCTGTAGTGCGGAGAGAATAACCTCGTGTGAGTCCATCTTGCACAGCAGACAATAAATCATAATTTATTACCCTTGTGGGTTGATGCAAAGTCCTGCTCACAACCTGCCATGCTTTACAGTTGCTGCTTGAAAACTGCCTCCCGCAATAACGCTAGCACCATCGTGGCGCCAGCACGGGCCCGCACACAAGCGGTGGGCTTCCTCTCGTGGCTGGGCTCAGCCGCTAAACATCACCAACAGAAGAGTAGCCCCACTGAAAGGAAGCCAGCAGGCAGGTCAGTATTTAATTCATTTAATAGGAACAACTTGCCAACAGGAAGCAGCGTGGAATAGGCATCAGCATGAAAGTTTAGCCAGACGCGTTTCGGGAACCTCGTTCCCTTCCTCAATGGCTTTTCGAACTGCTAACATCAAGACAGCGTTCTCTGTATATTTTAAATTCCAGGGTCCCGCCCCAGTGGGCGTAGCCACCACGGCCTTCTGGTTCCTGTAGTGCGGAGGGAATAACCTTGTGTGAGTCCATCTTGCACAGCAGACAATAAATCATAATTTAGAACCCATGTGGGTTGATGCAAAGTCCTGCTCACAACCTGCCATGCTTTACAGTTGCTGCTTGAAAACTGCCTCCCGCAATAACGCTAGCACCATCGTGGCGCCAGCACGGGCCCGCACACGAGCGGTGGGCTTCCTCTCGCGGCTGGGCTCAGCCGCTAAACATCACCAACAGAAGAGTAGCCCCACTGAAAGGAAGCCAGCAGGCAGGTGAGTATTTCATTCATTTAATAGGAACAACTTGCCAACAGGAAGCAGCGTGGAATAGGCATCAGCATGAAAGTCCAGCCAGACGCGTTTCGGGAACCTCGTTCCCTTCCTCAATGGCTTTTCGAACTGCTAACATCAAGACAGCGTTCTCCGTACATTTTAAATTCCAGGGTCCCGCCACAGTGGGCGTGGCCACCACGGCCTTCTGGTTCCTGTAGTGCAGAGAGAATAACCTCGTGTGAGTCCATCTTGCACAGCAGACAATAAATCATAATTTATAACCCATGTAGGTTGATGCAAAGTCCTGCTCACAACCTGCCATGCTTTACAGTTGCTGCTTGAAAACTGCCTCCCGCAATAACGCTAGCACCATCGTGGCGCCAGCACGGGCCCGCACTCAAGCGGTGGGCTTCCTCTCGCGGCTGGGCTCAGCCGCTAAACATCACCAACAGAAGAGTAGCCCCACTGAAAGGAAGCCAGTAGGCAGGTGAGTATTTCATTCATTTAATAGGAACAACTTGCCAACAGGAAGCAGCGTGGAATAGGCATCTGCATGAAAGTCCAGCCAGACGCGTTTCGGGAACCTCGTTCCCTTCCTCAATGGCTTTTCGAACTGCTAACATCAAGACAGCGTTCTCCGTACATTTTAAATTCCAGGGTCCCGCCCCAGTGGGCGTGGCCACCACGGCCTTCTGGTTCCTGTAGTGCGGAGAGAATAACCTCGTGTGAGTCCATCTTGCACAGCAGACAATAAATCATAATTTATAACCCATGTGGGTTGATGCAAAGTCCTGCTCACAACCTGCCATGCTTTACAGTTGCTGCTTGAAAACTGCCTCACACAATAATGCTAGCACCATTGTGGCGCCAGCACTGGCCCGCACACAAGCGGTGGGCTTCCTCTCGCGGCTGGGCTCAGCTGCTAAACATCACCAACAGAAGAGTAGCCCCACTGAAAGGAAGCCAGCAGGCAGGTGTGTATTTCATTCATTTAATAGGAACAACTTGCCAACAGGAAGCAGTGTGGAATAGGCATCAGCATGAAAGTCCAGCCAGACGCGTTTCGGGAACCTCGTTCCCTTCCTCAATGGCTTTTCGAACTGCTAACATCAAGACAGCGTTCTCCGTACATTTTAAATTCCAGGGTCCTGCCCCAGTGGGCGTGGCCACCACGGCCTTCTGGTTCCTGTAGTGCGGAGAGAATAACCTCATGTGAGTCCATCTTGCACAGCAGACAATAATTCATAATTTATAACCCATGTGGGTTGATGCAAAGTCCTGCTCACAACCTGCCATGCTTTACAGTTGCTGCTTGAAAACTGCCTCCCGCAATAACGCTAGCACCATCGTGGCGCCAGCACGGGCCCGCACACAAGCGGTGGGCTTCCTCTCGCGGCTGGGCTTAGCCGCTAAACATCACCAACAGAAGAGTAGCCCCACTGAAAGAAAGCCAGCAGGCAGGTCAGTATTTAATTCATTTAATAGGAACAACTTGCCAACAGGAAGCAGCGTGGAATAGGCATCAGCATGAAAGTCCAGCCAGACACGTTTCGGGAACCTCGTTCCCTTCCTCAATGGCTTTTCGAACTGCTGACATCAAGACAGCGTTCTACGTACATTTTAAATTCCAGGGTCCCGCCCCAGTGGGCGTAGCCACCACGGCCTTCTGGTTCCTGTAGTGCGGAGGGAATATCCTTGTGTGAGTCCATCTTGCACAGCAGACAATAAATCATAATTTAGAACCCATGTGGGTTGATGCAAAGTCCTGCTCACAACCTGCCATGCTTTACAGTTGCTGCTTGAAAACTGCCTCCCGCAATAACGCTAGCACCATCGTGGCGCCAGCACGGGCCCGCACACGAGCGGTGGGCTTCCTCTCGTGGCTGGGCTCAGCCGCTAAACATCACCAACAGAAGTGTAGCCCCACTGAAAGGAAGCCAGCAGGCAGGTGAGTATTTCATTCATTTAATAGGAACATCTTGCGAACAGGAAGCAGCGTGGAATAGGCATCAGCATGAAAGTCCAGCCAGACGCGTTTCGGGAACCTCGTTCCCTTCCTCAATGGCTTTTCGAACTGCTAACATCAAGACAGCGTTCTCCGTACATTTTAAATTCCAGGGTCCCGCCCCAGTGGGCGTAGCCACCACGGCCTTCTGGTTCCTGTAGTGCGGAGGGAATAACCTTGTGTGAGTCCATCTTGCACAGCAGACAATAAACCATAATTTAGAACCCATGTGGGTTGATGCAAAGTCCTGCTCACAATCTGCCATGCTTTACAGTTGCTGCTTGAAAACTGCCTCCCGCAATAACGCTAGCACCATCGTTGCCCCTGCACGGGCCCGCACACATGCGGTGGGCTAACTCTCGCGGCTGGACTCAGCCGCTAAACATCACCAACAGAAGAGTAGCCCCACTGAAAGGAAGCCAGCAGGCAGGTGAGTATTTCATTCATTTAATAGGAACAACTTGCCAACTGGAAGCAGCGTGGAATAGGCATCAGCATGAAAGTCCAGCCAGACGCGTTTCAGGAACCTCGTTCCCTTCCTCAATGGCTTTTCGAACTGCTAAGATCAAGACAGCGTTCTCCGTACATTTTAAATTCCAGGGTCCCGCCCCAGTGGGCGTGGCCACCACAGCCTTCTGGTTCCTGTAGTGCGGAGAGAATAACCTCGTGTAAGTCCATCTTGCACAGAAGACAATAAATCATAATTTATAACCCATGTAGGTTGATGCAAATTCCTGCTCACAACCTGCCATGCTTTACTGTTGCTGCTTGAAAACTGCCTCCCGCAATAACGCTAGCACCATTGTGGCGCCAGCACGGGCCCGCACACAAGCAGTGGGCTTCCTCTCGCGGCTGGGCTCAGCCGCTAAACATCACCAACAGAAGAGTAGCCCCACTGAAAGGAAGCCAGCAGGCAGGTGAGTATTTCATTCATTTAATAGGAACAACTTGCCAACAGGAAGCAGCGTGGAATAGGCATCAGCATGAAAGTCCAGCCAGACGCGTTTCGGGAACCTCGTTCCCTTCCTCAATGGCTTTTCGAACTGCTAACATCAAGACAGCGTTCTCCGTACATTTTAAATTCCAGGGTCCCGCCCCAGTGGGCGTGGCCACCACGGCATTCTGGTTCCTGTAGTGCGGAGAGAATAACCTTGTGTGAGTCCATCTTGCACAGCAGACAATAAATCATAATTTATAACCCATGTGGGTTGATGCAAAGTCCTGCTCACAACCTGCCATGCTTTACAGTTGCTGCTTGAAAACTGCCTCCCGCAATAACGCTAGCACCATCGTGGCGCCAGCACGGGCCCGCACACAAGCGGTGGGCTTCCTCTCGTGGCTGGGCTCAACCGCTAAACATCACCAACAGAAGAGTAGCCCCACTGAAAGGAAGCCAGCAGGCAGGTGAGTATTTCCTTCATTTAATAGGAACAACTTGCCAACAGGAAGCAGGGTGGAATAGGCATCAGCATGAAAGTCCAGTCAGATGCGTTTCGGGAACCTCGTTCACTTCCTCAATGGCTTTTCGAACTGCTAACATCAAGACAGCGTTCTCCGTACATTTTTAATTTCACGGTCCCGCCCCAGTGGGCATGGCCACCACGGCCTTCTGGTTCCTGTAGTGCGGAGAGAATAACCTCGTGTGAGTCCATCTTGCACAGCAGACAATAAATCATAATTTATAACCCATGTGGGTTGATGCAAAGTCCTGCTCACAACCTGCCATGCTTTACAGTTGCTGCCTGAAAACTGCCTCCCGCAATAACGCCAGCACCATCGTGGCGCCAGCACGGTCCCGCACACAAGCGGTGGGCTTCCTCTCGCAGCTGGGCTCAGCCGCTAAACATCACCAACAGAAGAGTAGCCCCACAGAAAGGAAGCCAGCAGGCAGGTGAGTATTTCATTCATTTAATAGGAACAACTTGCCAACTGGAAGCAGCGTGGAATAGGCATCAGCATGAAAGTCCAGCCTGACGCGTTTCAGGAACCTCGTTCCCTTCCTCAATGGCTTTTCAAACTGCTAAGATCAAGACAGCGTTCTCCGTACATTTTAAATTCCAGGGTCCCGCCCCAGTGGGCGTGGCCACCACAGCCTTCTGGTTCCTGTAGTGCGGAGAGAATAACCTTGTGTGAGTCCATCTTGCACACCAGACAATAAATCATAATTTAGAACCCATGTGGGTTGATGCAAAGTCCTGCTCACAACCTGCCATGCTTTACAGTTGCTGCTTGAAAACTGCCTCCCGCAATAACGCTAGCACTATCGTGGCGCCAGCACGGGCCCGCACACGAGCGGTGGGCTTCCTCTCGCGGCTGGGCTCAGCCGCTAAACATCACCAACAGAAGAGTAGCCCCACTGAAAGGAAGCCAGCAGGCAGGTGAGTATTTCATTCATTTAATAGGAACATCTTGCGAACAGGAAGCAGCGTGGAATAGGCATCAGCATGAAAGTCCAGCCAGACGCGTTTCGGGAACCTCGTTCCCTTCCTCAATGGCTTTTCGAACTGCTAACATCAAGACAGCGTTCTCCGTACATTTTAAATTCCAGGGACCCGCCCCAGTGGGTGTGGCCACCACGGCCTTCTGGTCCCTGTAGTGCGGAGAGAATAACCTCGTGTAAATCCATCTTGCACAGAAGACAATAAATCATAATTTATAACCCATGTAGGTTGATGCAAAGTCCTGCTCACAACCTGCCATGCTTTACAGTTGCTGCTTGAAAACTGCCTCCCGCAATAACGCTAGCACCATCGTGGCGCCAGCACGGGCCCGCACACAAGCGGTGGGCTTCCTCTCGCGGCTGGGCTCAGCCGCTAAACATCACCGACAGAAGAGTAGCCCCACTGAAAGGATGCCAGCAGGCAGGTGAGTATTTCATTCATTTAATAGGAACAACTTGCCAACAGGAAGCAGCGTGGAATAGGCATCAGAATGAAAGTCCAGCCAGACACGTTTCGGGAACCTCGTTCCCTTCCTCAATGGCTTTTCGAACTGCTAACATCAAGACAGCGTTCTCTGTACATTTTAAATTCAAGGGTCCCGCCCCAGTGGGCGTGGCCACCACGGCCTTCTGGTCCCTGTAGTGCGGAGAGAATAACCTCCTGTGAGTCCATCTTGCATAGCAGACAATAAATCATAATTTATAACCCATGTGGGTTGATGCAAAGTCCTGCTCACAACCTGCCATGCTTTACAGTTGCTGCTTGAAAACTGCCTCCCGCAATAACGCTAGCACCATCGTGGCGCCAGCACGGGCCCCCACACAAGCGGTGGTCTTCCTCTCGCGGCTGGGCTCAGCCGCTAAACATTACCAACAGAAGAGTAGCTCCACTGAAAGGAAGCCAGCAGGCAGGTGAGTATTTCATTAATTTAATAGGAACAACTTGCCAACAGGAAGCAGCGTGGAATATGCATCAGCATGAAAGTCCAGCCAGACGCGTTTCGGGAACCTCGTTCCCTTCCTCAATGGCTTTTCGAACTGCTAACATCAAGACAGCGTTCTCCGTACATTTTAAATTCCAGGGTCCCGCCCCAGTGGGCGGGGCCACCACGGCCTTCTGGTTCCTGTAGTGCGGAGAGAATAACCTCGTGTGAGTCCATCTTGCACATCAGACAATAAATCATAATTTATAACCCATGTGGGTTGATGCAAAGTCCTGCTCACAACCTGCCATGCTTTACAGTTGCTGCTTGAAAACTGCTTCCCGCAATAACGCTAGCACGATCGTGGCGCCAGCACGGGCCCGCACACAAGCGGTGGGCTTCCTCTCGCGGCTGGGCTCAGCCGCTAAACATCACCAACAGAAGAGTAGCCCCACTGAAAGGAAGCCAGCAGGCAGGTGAGTATTTTATTCATTTAATAGGAACAACTTGCCAACAGGAAGCAGCGTGGAATAGGCATCAGCATGAAAGTCCATCCAGATGCGTTTCGGGAACCTCGTTCCCTTCCTCAATGGCTTTTCAAACTGCTAACATCAAGACAGCGTTCTCCGTACATTTTAAATTCCAGGGTCCCGCCCCAGTGGGCATGGCCACCACGGCCTTCTGGTTCCTGTAGTGCGGAGAGAATAACCTTGTGTGAGTCCATCTTGCACATCAGACAATAAATCATAATTTATAACCCATGTGGGTTGATGCAAAGTCCTGCTCACAACCTGCCATGCTTTACAGTTGCTGCTTGAAAACTGCCTCCCGCAATAACGCTAGAACGATCGTGGCGCCAGCACGGGCCCGCACACAAGCGGTGGGCTTCCTCTCGCGGCTGGGCTCAGCCGCTAAACATCACCAACAGAAGAGTAGCCCCACTGAAAGGAAGCCAGCAGGCAGGTGAGTATTTCATTCATTTAATAGGAACAACTTGCCAACAGGAAGCAGCGTGGAATAGGCATCAGCATGAAAGTCCATCCAGACGTGTTTCGGGAACCTCGCTCCCTTCCTCAATGGCTTTTCAAACTTCTAACATCAAGACAGCGTTCTCCGTACATTTTAAATTCCAGGGTCCCGCCCCAGTGGGCATGGCCACCACGGCCTTCTGGTTCCTGTAGTGCGGAGAGAATAACCTTGTGTGAGTCCATCTTGCACAGCAGACAATAAATCATAATTTATAACCCATGTGGGTTGATGCAAAGTCCTGCTCACAACCTG